>JAQFVV010000034.1:4955775-5158275 GCA_028023455.1 Epiperipatus broadwayi
GTTGAATATTATGTGTCCTCTAAAACAACTAGCCATATGTTTAATTTTTTTTATCATTGTAGTAAAAGTTTCACATTAATTCTTTTTTTTTTAACTGTTATTAAAATAAGTTATAATTACTTAAAAATTATAGAGATAAATTATTAATACTTTTATTTCCAGCAAAACCAGATGAAGCAATAGACCTAACAGTAATGCCAGATGAAGTTAAAGGTCACAAGCATATCTTTACACCAATGCAAAAGAAATTAAAAGGTATTGTTTTTGAGTTTTTTTTAATATAATGATAATTTAATAAATCCTTCATAAGTATACTAAGAAATATATTTTATTTATTTATTTAGATTTGAAAATGTAATAATAATATTAATAAAATGTTTGAATTAGAATGAAAACTATATTTTGCTACTTTGTGTCATGTATTGAACAGACACTTACTCCATTTATTTTTTACAACATTATATATGTTTATTCCAATAAGAAAATATTTCGAGTACAAATTACTTTACGGATTACAATCTATTGCTTTTCATGCAAAAAAAAAACAAGTCTTTTTATATTCTGTGTGACATATCTTTACACCTTGCTGGATTTATCTGTTCATTGGCTCACTTCTCTCATTACTTCTATGGTCCGTTCTTTTGTATTTCCACCAATCAATGTGTCCTCATGATTTCTTTATGGTCCGGCTTGTTATCAATTTCTCCATCCGTAATTTTTGTTTTCCATAATCCGTTTTATATATTTTCAATCCACTATTTGTATAAATCACTTATATATGTTCATAATTTCACTTCTGAAATATTTGTTTTTCCTTTACCAGTCATTTCACTTCCTTCCTTCATTTCAAAAGTAGAAAATATTTCCATTGCACATAGTCTTTGAATCGTTCGGGTATACACCTATTTCTTGTGGGCCTGGGTGACTTATTCTTGTATTATTCCTCTTGTTTGTCTACATCTTTTTCACTATTTGCTTCTATCACTATTTGTTTCTCTTCATTCTCTTTACCTGCACTATTGTTTCTATCCATCTCAGTGTCCATCTTCTTATCCTCGCTTGATCTCCAGTGCCATTTCTATTCATCCAGTACTCTTTTTCGCATATGGTCTATATGTCTTTTATATATTCTTTCATTTGGACCATTTATTTCATATATCTTGTTTGACATCCATTGTTTCATCATTTCCTATATCCATGTCTTCCTTAATATGTCTCTAAACCAGACTGATTCTTTGTTGTTAAATTCTTTATCCACTTTTTCATTATTGCATATTGTTGCTCTCTTTCGGATATAATGCAATTAATTTTGTTCTCAGTTTTCATCCACATAGTATTTCTGCTGGGGATTTATTTATTGCCATTGATGGTGTTGAATGTTGGGCCATCATGAACACTTGTAGCAATTTCTCATATAATTTTGTTCCTGTTTCTTACAAGTTTTGTTTCACTTGTTGGACTGCATTTTCTGCTAGATTGTTTGATTGAGGATGGTATGGTGGTGACCACACTTATTGTATATCATGTTCTTTACAAAACTGTTGCATTTTCATTCCAGTGAATGCAGCACCATTGTCAGATACTAAAACCTCCAGGTATCCATGAATCGTGAAAATGTTTTTAAGGTATTTGATTGTTTCATTCACCGTCATGTCTTGTACTTTATGTGCTTCAATCCATCTGGAATGTGCATCTACGAGTATAAACAACAGCATTTTTTCATCTACTGGTATGGCATGGTTTATGTGTGCCATCTCCAACAACTTCTTTGTTGGATGCCAGGTGGTCAGGTTCTTTTGAGGCATCGCAGCATGAGTTTGGCATGCCAAGCATTTTTTGATGAAATGTTCAATGTCATCATTTACTCTTGGCCACCATACAAGCCAGAGTTTTAACTTGCAACTATTCCTGGATGTACTTCATGTAATAATTTCAGCACTGTCTGTCTGCCTGCAGTTGGTATTAGCACTCTATCACCCATTACAATACATCCTTTGCATATAGATAATTGTTGTACATTTGACCAAATCCCATTTGCTATGTAACTTGGTTTGCTTCCTGGCCATTCATTTGTAATCCAATTCATCATTTATATCCAGTGTCTTCTCTCATCCACTTTTCCCCATTTTTTCTATTTAATCTGTTTGACTTCATCGCATCAATGTAATTAATTTCTAACTTTTCATTTTCTGTTTAATCTATGTCGGGCAATCTTGCTAGAGCATTGGCATAAGCTATTTGTTTTCCTAGTTTATAAATCAGAACATAGTCATATGCAGCCAGTATGTTCTGCCATCTCGACATGTGTGGGCTTAGATGTTCTGGAGCTTGCCGGTCATTACCTAAAATTACTAGGAGAGGTTTATGATCTGTAATGATTTGGAAAGGTCTACCAAAAATAAATTGATATTTTCTTAGTACAAAGATTATCGCTAAAGCCTCTTTGATTATCTGACTATAGTTGCGTTTTGCCTTCGATAATGTCCTTGATGCGTATGCAATCGGTCCCATACCTATTTCTGGCACGGCCATTGTAATTTTTACTTCTAATGTGTTATTGAAATGTGTCACTGCAGAGAGTAATTCTTTTGTTCTTTCAAACATTTCTTTATGGATTTGGGTCCATTCCCATTTTTGGCCTTTTCTTAACAATTGATATAATGGATTTGCCACCATTTCTTTGCTTTTTAAAAACATTTTAAAAAAAAATTATAAAACCCAAAAAGACTTGCAATTGTTTTACATTTTTGGGTCTCTGTGCATTTTTGACCACTCACACTTTATCTTTCATCGGTCTTTTCTCGTTGTTAGAAATCACATTTCCAAGAATTTCTAATTCTTGCATTTTCCATATGCATTTTTTTTTGTTCAATTTGAGCCCCACATCTTTTAATTTATTACATACTCTAGTTAATCACTTACATAGCTCATTTTTTGTTGTGGCCTTGACTAAAATATCATCATAATATGGCATCACTCCCTGTACTTTCTGTGTTGAGTTTTGCCTGGAAAATGTTAGGTGCTGTTGTCACTCTGAAAGGTAGCCTGTTGCATTGAAACAGACCGAAAGGCGTGGTTAGTGTTAACATTTGAGCTGTTTTATTAGTTACCTTAATTTTATGGTAGGTGGCATTTAAATCTAACTTTGTATAAAAAATTTCATTGGCTAAACTTGCTAAAAGTTCAAGGACGTTTGGAACTGGATATGCCCCTTTGGATAAAAATTTGTTTACTATTTCTCAGTAATCTTCACAAATTTTCACCTGCCCATTTGGCTTTGTTACTATTATGATTGGTGTGGCCCATTGTGCACCTTCTACAGGTGTCAAAACCTTTTCACTTAACAATTTCTGAATTTTTTGTTTTACGTTTTTGTGCTGTGCAAACGGAATCTTTCGCGGTTTGCACACCATTGGTCGGGCATTTTCACTTAAATCTATGTCCACTGTGTCTGATTTGAATATTCCTACTTGTTCTGAAAACAGTTCTGGATATGCTTTAATGTATTCTTGCTCAAACGACATGTGTTTTATAATTGTTACAGTAATTCCTAGCTGTTCAAACCATTCTCTTTCTATTATCAGGGTTATGTTTCCTTTTATTATATAAATAGGTAGGTGCAATATTTTTTCTTTGTACCTAATTGGAATCTCAGATGTTCCTCTTACAATTACTGTGTTTCCACTGACATCTTTGACTCTAATGTTCATTTTTTGTATTGTGCATCCCTATGCCTTCTGGTAATGTCATTCCATTTTTCTTCTGATAAGAGTGGTATTGCCAAGCCACTATCGATTTCCATTTCTATGTCTTTTTCACATATGTTCAACGTTATCATGTATTGTTTTTGGGTTTGTGTGCACACATTTTTTTTACTTCATATTCTGTATGTCATTTCTGGTGTGTTTTTGGATTTCTGTAGACTGATATTAGATGTTCTTTCCTTCCACAATTTGTCTTTTCCTTCCACAATTATAACAAGTATATTTATGCCATTTGCAGTTTTTGATATATGCCCTTGTTTTCCACAACAGAAATACTTTATTTAATTTTCTCTGTCATTCCATTGTTTAATATTCATATTTTGGGTTTTCTCTTCTGTTTTATGTATTTCCCATGACTGTTCATCATTTATCTTGCCTCTGAAACACATTGCTTGTTCAATTACGAGCTCATATGCTATTCCCTTCCTTATAGCTATGTCATAGGTCAAATCTGGTTCCATTAACAAATTCTGGCATAGCTGGTCTTCATTCATTCCCCATAATAACTGATCCAGTAGAACTTGTTCAGTAAAATCTCCATATTGGCAACCCTTTACTAATTGTCTCAGACTTATATCTAAGTCTCTTATGCTTTCACCTCTGTGTTGTTTCCTATTCCACAAGGTTAATCTAGCCATAAACCTCAATAGTTGTGAGCTGAAATAATTGGATAATTTGCTTATAAGGTTTTCATATTCTGTTTCATCTATTATTGGCTCATTCATTAGTTTATGCATAACTTCAATGACTCTTCTTCCCGCCAGGCATAACAGTGCTGCCACTTTTTTGTTATTCTCCGTAATACTATTTAACTTTAAAAAAATTTCAAGTTGAGTGACATATAAATGTCAAACTCTGAGATACTTCCTTGTCCTAATGACATATTAACTTGTCCTTACAAACTTTTGAATTAATTCATTAACTCCATAGATTCGAGATTTCACAATGACTGTGCCAAACTTTTGTCACGTATTCAACAGACACTCACTCCATTTATTTTTTACAACATTATATGTGTTTATTTCAATAAGAAAGTATTTCAAGTACAAATTACTTCATGGATTACACTATACTGCTTTTCGTGCAAAAAATAAAAGTCTTTTTATGTTCTGTGTGACGTATCTTCACACCTTGCTGGATTTACCTGTTCATTGGCTGGCTTCTCTCGTTACTCCTATGGTCCTTTCTTTTGTATTTCCACCAATCGAATGTGTCCTCATGATTTCTTTATGGTCCAGCTTGTTATCAGTTTCTCTATCCATAATTTTTGTTTTCCATAATCCTTTTTATATATTTTCAATATGCATCTTAGATGATGGAAATAGTCCAATATAAAAATACATCTAGAACACCATCATCACAAACCTTCAGGAAAACACTGTGAATTCAAATACTTCTATTATCTAAATAAAATTTTTAAAATGATGATTAACTTTTACACTAAATAAATTAACTGGTGCACATATTTATAAACAAAATTTAAAAAAAAAATTAAATTATTACTTATAAATTAATAAGCTTAATTTCAAAAAGTTGCCTGGTTTGTTTTCCTATTTCAGCAGAATTTGGATTTTCTAAAAAGTGCTGAAATTGATGATTTTGGATTAATGTTGTTTTAACTATATATAAAGTCATATTTATTAAAATTCTTTCAAATCGTCTTTTGGTATTATTTTATCATTATTTTAAAAATAAACTTTAAAAATTCATTTCTTTGTATTTAAATATAGTAACTTTTTTTAAATAACAATTTCACTGTCTTTTCTAGAGTTATATTACTAATCTGGCAACAGATAATCCATAAAATTTCTAAAATCAATATTATTTGGCATTGCTATATTGATAATGGAATTGTTAAAAGAGATTAATTTAATTTTTTTTTTAATTAATATTTTCTCAGTAACATTCTTTAAAGAACTATCATTAGTTTTTGCTAATATAGTACCATACAGTATATAGCATTGTATATTTCATTTTTGTCTTTATTACCGATTTAACGTTTTAAATATTAAAAAAATTAATGATCTGGAAATGGCTGAGGAATTAAGGATATCAGATTAATAGTATTATACCACTAAACATCACATGATCATCATTTCTTATGCTTGCTCATAACTGTTATTAAAACAGGCAAAATTCTCCATACAGTAGTACGACTCAGTGCGAGCCAGAGTAATCAATGGATGCCAGGCGGCTTGTGCATAAAATCCCTATCTAGTACCAAGGCTTCTCACTAATGAAAGCCACAGGCTAGAAACTAGTCTGGGGATATTGGATGAATAGGCACTAGATAGGGATTTTATGCACAAGCCTTCTGGCACATCCACTGATTACTCGGGCTTGCACTGAATGGCACTACTGTATGGAGAGTTTTGCCTGTTTTATTAATAGTATTATATTTGTACAAATTTTTATATTTGTTCTTTAATTATTTTAGAATTAATTAATTGGAGGCTTAATTTAATATATTTAATGCATGTGTTGGTTAGCATAATCACAGAATGATGGCTTCAAGAACATCATAATTTCCTTAGCAACTAGTCATTTGACTTTTTTTTTAATACTTTCACCCAATGGTCTTTATTTAATCAAACCTGATATGATTTTACTTATGTGAAAACCAACTATGTTTTCATCTTTTAAATGTTGCAAATTTTAATTGATTTCTAATTAGCCCTTTATGGTTTAGTTCAATATTAGAATAGCAGACTCTCCATGGATTATGCCTCCAACTATGTTTCTTTCAGGACCAAACTTCTTATGAATTCTAAAGCAAATAAACTATTTGATAGCTTTTTGTTTATTACAGATGAAAACTTACATGCTGGTCATATTGTGTATTATAAATTAAAATGTGCCTTGCATGGTTTATCTATTGGGAGATTGGTGGAGTCTTGAATTATGTCACACTGTCTGTAATCAGAAGTGGACTTCAGATTAAAGAAAATTTAAAAAATTGTTTCGGTTTCTAAAAATGTTTAGAATTTCTATTTCAAGTAGACATTCCATTGAAAAACATTAAAATTCTCCTTAATCAATGATTGCAAATCTGGTTATTGTGCCTTTCTTTTTTATTGTTCTTCCATCAGGGACGGTTTCAGAGACTTTTGTTTAAAGACTCTTTACTTTTAAGGTAATGTGTTTTCAATTTAAATATAAACCAATGGATTCAGTCTCTATCAGTGCATAATATCTCTTTTCTGATTAGTAAAGAGTACATCATATATATAAACATTTGATTGGTTCTGATTACTTTGCAACAAAGGCTAGCCCAGATGTCTATTTATGAAAGACTATTGATGTTATGTATATATTTTCATTCCTGTAAAATATGTTCTGGCTAATAAATGAATGAGATACAATTAATATCAACCCATTTATTAAATCTACTTACAGTAATATATTTACAACAATTATTAAGAGTTTACCACTGAATATAGATGTTGGAATTGCAAATGTGTGGTTGTTGGCAAATGCTTAGTGTTTGGATGGCTCCTGTGATTAATTTAGATAAACCTTACCATTTCCAGTAATGTTGGCTTGCTGCATAATGGCAATGTGCATTACTGTCAGTGATTTCAGAGTAGTAAATTCAGTTTTAAATATGATTCAGTAATCTTACTCTCCTCTCATTCAAATAAACTTCCGATTTATAGCCATCTCCCCTACTCTCTTGTCACCAAGTGGATTTACTGAGTTATATGATTAGTGTGTTTATGCCATTAATCACTATATATATTGCCACACACAGCAAGCTAGAGTAATCATTGGATGCTAGAAGGCTTGTGCATAAAATCCCCATCTAGTGCCTACTCATCCAATATCCCCAGACTAGTTTCTGGCTTATGGCCTTCGTCAGTGAGGAGCCTTGGATCTGAGAGCACTGCACCAAGATCTATGTGCAGTGCTCTCAGATCCAAGGCTCCTGATGAAGGCCATAATCCAGAAACTAGTCTGGGGATATTGGCTCCTCACTGACAAAGGCCATAAGCCAGAAACTAGTCTGGGGATATTGGATGAGTAGGCACTAGATGGGGATTTTATGCACAAGCCTTCTAGCATCCATTGATTACTCTAGCTTGCTGTGTGTGGCAATATATATATATATATATAGTGAGTTTTGCCTGTTTTAATAACAGTTATACACATGCATAAGAGGTGGTGATCATGTGATGTTTATTGGCTGTATGCCATTAGCTATATATTTACATAATTGTTATTTTATTGATCAACCATATTGCAATTAGAATTTGATCTAGAAATTTTTCTAGTTTAGACATGTCTATTATTGAGGATAAACCTAAAAAGAGTTTACAATAATTAGATGGTTTAGTTGGATTTTCTATGGACTAGCTATCTGCAATACTCCTAAAGTTACCTGGAAAATTTTATTGCTATCCATGAAATACTTTAAAACTCCAATTGGTTTTGAGCATTTTTTTACTCTCTTTACACATGATTGCAGTTTTACTTATGCTTTTAACCAATATTGTATTTAAACATAGACTATCTTTATATTCGAAATCCTATTAATAATGTAGGTTAGCATAATTCAGTTTTATATATAAATAATAAAAAAAAATTTAAAAGTAACTTAGTTTGTTATCAGTAACAGTCATTTCTAAATGAGTACGATTATTCTAACTTCAAGAATTAACTTAACAAACAATTTGGGTAACTATAATACTCTTTTATTT
Organism: Epiperipatus broadwayi; assembly: GCA_028023455.1. Taxonomy (NCBI): domain Eukaryota; kingdom Metazoa; phylum Onychophora; class Udeonychophora; order Euonychophora; family Peripatidae; genus Epiperipatus; species Epiperipatus broadwayi. The sequence continues at coordinate 4,964,237 of JAQFVV010000034.1, forward strand.
TTAAATAAAAACTTTTTTAAAAAGATAGTTATATGAATATATACTTTTTAATAACATATATCAAATAATATTTTGTATTTTACTATTTCCAGGAGATCAAGTGTAAACTGTGAATTTTTAACCCTTTTTTGTCCGTGCAAGAGATGTCCAAGAAAGTCACATGCCTTCAGCAGCCTTGTAAGCAATAAAAAAAAATGGAAATTTATTGATCATATGGTTAAGTGAAGTTGATTGGATTATATTTTTAAAAGAAAATATTTCCTAGTGCTATGTACATATATTTTAAGTTATGATATTTAAAAATTACATTGACCATGAGATCATGCTTATTTGATACACAAAATGTGAAGTGTTTAACCATTAGATATAAAAATAGCTGTTTGTTATAAATCCTATACACACACATATATATAATATAAAAAATAAAGGCTAGCTAATAAAATTTTTGTATTTAATTTTTGTAGACTCTTCTAAATATTTTTTTTATAATAAATATTTTTTATTTAGTATATTGTGTGTGGATGTGGCAAATATATATGTGCTCTTTAAATGTATCTATTATTTCAGTTATTGTATGGTCTTAAGTATTATTTTATATATTGATTGGGAAATCAAATGATTTTTGAACACTAAAATAGCAAACTAAGCACAACGTTGCCTTGACCAAATTACAACTTTTATTTTCTTAATGGGAACTGATTTAGAAATCTTTAATTTTCTATCCCTTGATTCTTGCTAATAGACTTTCTCAAATCATTATATATATATTTATAAATAAATGGGTAACAAATTCTGGAAGAGTCAAATAATAATGCAGTAAATATTTTGTATATATAATGCAGAGCTGTTTTCTTTCTCAGTAAAAGTTAATCTATTTTTAAATAAAAGTAGAAATTCATTATTTGATTATTGCTTAAGATATTTCTTTTGCTAGAATATTTAAAAGAACAGTAATATTTAAAGAGTTGTTATATAATTTTAATTTATTAAAAAAGAAAGAAAATTATGCAATCATACTGCAAATTGAAAATTAGATCGAATCAAAGGAACTTTTGTTCTGATATTAAAATTTATCTTTTTTTTTTTTTACTTTATTTATTGATGAAATAAATTGTACTTTTGACAATCTATTTTTAAGCTATTATTAAAAATCTTGGTCCATTTACTCAAATTAAAATCTTGCAAAATAAATGTCATAGTAAATTGAATCTTCTATATATTTATTATATTATGAATTTTAAAAAAAAAAAAATCATCTCTATAAAACCACAATATATTTTCTTACAGGAATTTACTACTGCCAAGGGTATAGTATTCATAAAGTCAATTCTTCAGTAGTTGATGCAAATACTCTTAAATTAAAAAGGACAAATGATCCAACATTACATCTAGAAAAACTGACATTTCTCTGATTGAAATGTCAGGTAGTATTTATTATAAATAGTCTTAAAGAAAAACCCTGTACCAATTTGATAAGTCAATAAATTAAAATTAAACTTAAAAAAATAATGAAAATTAAACTTAAAACAAAAATAGATACAGAAATATGCTTTTACCATAGAAGTAATAATGTATTTGAAGTCTCTCTAGAAGAATTGTGCATTATTGTTTGAAATATTAACTTTTTTTTCATTTTGTTTAAAAATAATCTTATTTAATAACCTGAAGTTGGTTATTTACAATTTTTCAGATACATTCTATTTTTATATCTATTTTGATTTTATTTGAATAATTAAATTACTCATATAAATGAGAAGTGTAAACTTGAAATAATAAACAGTGTATATATAAAATATTTTGTAATTAACACTTTTATTTACTGTTTGAAAAATCAAAAATAATTGTTTTCTTCAACCACCACTTGGGGATTTTATACTTAGCTTGAAATAAAAGCATGGGGCATCCATAAATTAATTAAGTCAACCATTACTTTTTAAAAATGATTGAATTAATTAATTTCTGAATATCCTATGGGTTTATTTCAAGTTCAATATAAAAATCCTAATTATGGTTGAAGAAAACAATTAATTTTAGTTTTTTATTGCACAAAAAATAAAATCATTTGTTATAAAATAATTTATATATATAATTTTTTTTTTTTAACTCTTTAATATTCAGACACCTTTTGTCATCATTTCTATTAGCATGGAGAATGAAAACAGTGTCCATTATGTGTATAATTGAAAGAAAGTTTACATGCATTAAAAATCAATTTCAATATTATTTTATCTATGAATGAAGTATTTTAACAAATGAAAATTTACAATCGAGAAAAAATAAAATTTTATCCATTTAAAAAAAGGCAATTTCTGAAATCAAGAGAAATTAAGTTTTGTTTTTATTTCTATTTTAATTTATCATTAACACTTTCTATTGTAAGCTTTTTTTAAAATAAAAGTATTACTCTTCTTTTGTGTGCATCATTGGAAATGTACTGAACCAATGTTATCTGCCACCATTATTATTATTATAAATAAATGACCAGACAATCCTGAAATATTTTATTATCATATTGTATTGTCATCAATTTCTAACACATGACAAATTTGAAGGAAATTCATTCCATAGAAGTATGTTAAAAATTGATGATAAAATTTATCCTAAACAAACAGAGAGGTTCTAAGTTAAATAAAAACATTAAAAAAAACCAGTAACCTTTTTAAATAAAAGAAACAAATGCTATTTTAATTTGATCTTAAAATGTAATTTTTCCATTTAATTAATACCTTCTTTTTATCATTATTTTTTTTAAAAAAAACTGTAAAAATAGAACATCTGGAAGTAGATTAAAGCTTATTTTAATAGAAAAACAAACCCCATTTTTTACATATTGTATACAAGATTGATTTTTTTTTTTTTGCTAGGTCTTAAATATAGATATACGGTTACTTAGATTTGAGTTTAAGGATTATATTTTGAATATATATGTATATTGTTCATTTTTATACATTTTTTAAAAAAAAGTATTTTTATTTACATTTTTTTTTCCATTATGTAAGTAAATATTACATATAATGTCTTTGAAATATTTTGCCACAAAATCATTTTACTAATAAAATAAAAATATATATTTTATACTTTGTTTAAATAATTCCATCCATAGGCCTTGTGTTCACAGAAACATAAATCTATTATTTCTTTCAAAGAATATTTATTCAGTGAAGCATTCTATAGCTGGATAAGTGATAAGGATTATTTTTCAAAGGCAACCTATACATTGAAAATAAAAATGGAAAGAGAAAATTATATATTTAAATGCAATTTGTATCAAAATGCATTCAAAAAACCATTATTAGAATTTTTGTTCTTTTATTATTAATTAACTATGTCTCTTTGATTTTACATTTTCTGTCACTATATTTATTTGCAAACTATCAATATTTTTTTACTTTAAAAACTTTGACTAAATGTCCTTTTAGTAAAATGCTGACATACTATAGGATTTGTCAGTTCTTATGAAAATATACTTTAATCTTACGTTAATGTCCATATTAGATCAAGAACAACTTGATTCCTAACATTTATTTATGTAAACAATGAGTGGACATTTTCTGATATCAAAAACTGTTATTGATTAATTGATTTAACTTAAATGGTAAACAAAGCTGGAGTAGTTAGTGGCTCTGGAAGTAATGTGATGATTGAGACTCTTGTTGTACAAGAAAAAATTGAATGATTAGTTAGTTACTCAAGATGTCATGTGATTTCAGTATTAAAAGTGAGAAGCTCAGCATTGATATTGACACTTATAATTTTGTTGTTCCTTGTTCTACTTTTGCCCTAAATCGCATGGGCAAGATCAAATTTTGATGATTTAAAAGAAACTAAACTAAATTTTCCATGCCTTTTATTTATAGTAATAATAAATAACCACTTGTAAACAGGTATGGGTATTGTAATTCCAAAAAGAAAAAGGAAAAAAAAAAGAAGAGAAAGAATAGAGAGAAAAGAAGAAAAAAAACTACTCATAACATGACTATAGAAACCAATCTGTGAATCTTTGCTATGTCCACATGTATAACATGCTGATCTATTTTTCTGTTAACTTGATATTTTGTGATGTTATCTTTTACTTTCTTTGGGAAAATTTTTTTTCTAAAATACTTCAACATTATGTCTAATTGTTGCTCTTCAATGAATTGTATTCTCTATGATATCTTGCCAGTGGAAAGAATTAACATTGCACTCCTTTAGAATGTCTCTGACATAATCCTAGTATGGAGACAATATCTTTCTTTTCCACAAAAACCATGTTCAAACTCATCATAAAATGCTCTTTCTGGAAATCTTACATTGTGCATTTGTTTAATATGTGAACGAAGGTGTCATTTTATAATAGTGGACTCTATAGTATTACATCAGCAAGTTGAAGAACATATTGATCAGTTTTATAATCTTGTCATTGCATTTTTAAAAATTTTACAGAGCATCCTTTGAAACTTCTCTAATGCCTTTATATTGTGCCAGTAGGGTATTCATGTTTCACTCTTGTATAATAATTTTGATAAAATAACAGCTCTAAATACAGCTAACTTAATTGCAGCAGTTATTTGCCTATGATGAAATATTATATATTTTATCTTGTTAAAAGCAACTGCAGCACATTAGAATCTGTTCAGTACTTCACCATCTAAACCCACCTTTTGTCTTATAAAACTACCGGTATATTTAAACTGGCTTACCTTCTCAAGTTGATAATCATCCAAACTAGAAGTTGCTGGGGATTTTTCTTCCATCACTGAATGATAAAGAACTCAAATTTTTTAAACATTAATTAATAAATCAATATATTTATATGCTGCATTCAAAACCTAAGTATCTTCTGTAAATGGTTTTTTGAACTAGCAAAAATAGCACAATTACAACATACTGTAAATCCAGACATTCTGCTGACCATTAATTACTCAAACTTAAAGTAGATGGATATAGGGTGAAGAATATTTATTTATGAAATTAATATTGGTATAATAAATTTTATAAAGTTAACTACTGTTTATTTTATTACATACAAAATTTGATAATGCAATTCATTCCCTACTTATATAAGTCCTTTATATAGAGAGACATATTTTTGTAGTAAAATCTTTGTCTTACAAAAAAAATCTGAGAATGCTCAGATGTATATCAGAGAATAATGCAGATTGTGATAAACTGAAGTAACCAGTGTGACTCAAGCCAATTTATACATAATGAAAAATAAATGCATTTGAAAGTTTGATATGAATTTTCAAAATATTTACAGGAATATATTACTGTTGTTAAAACATTAGATATTACAGTAGTATTGATATTTACTATTACATATGAGATTGCATTTAATGTTTAATCTTGTCATTTTATTATCATATATATATATGTAATGACGAGTAATACTTTTATATTAGATGAATATATAATTATGTGATAATTACCAAGTCTGTTTAATTGTTATTTGAATTGCCCTCTAGCTTCCATGTTCAATAACTTTACAGTAAGAAAATGATAATTTCTTACTATATTTTAGATCTTTTTATAAAAAGTTATCCATAACAACAACAGCGAGAGAACAATTTTAAATCAGCTACATATTTTAATATAAATTGTTTTTGGCATGTCTCATTTTACAGAATGAAGATGTTTCACTCATTTTTAAAACTTTATAATAAACAAATGAATATATAATGATAAAATATTACTTTTATACAGGATAAATGTAAAATCATGTAATAATCATTTATTTAATTAATATTTGAATTGTCCTCTAACTATCATAAATGACTATTCCTATTATATTTTTAGATCTTTTGGCTTCCACAATATTCTGTGAAATGATCTATTTATGTAAATCTAAAGACTGTTTATATATATGTAGTAAGATTTATTATCTGAAAAAAGATCTGTGTAATGGTAATAAGTCAGTGAATGGATAAGACAGCTTCTTCCACCCATATTAAGACAGTTGATTAGAAAAGTGATGAATGTCTGCTTGTTGTGCTATTAAATATTCATCATTTGAATAAATGCTTATATAATTGATTATAAGTGAAAATAGATATAATTTTGATGTAATACAATGTGTTAAAATTTTAAAGTGTAAAAAAATTGCTTTTTTGTTTATTATATTTATTGTATAATTCAGAAATTTATAGTTCAACTTTCAATTAAAAAATTACTAATGGAGTTGTTTTCATATCCAAAAAACAATAATACAAAAATTGAATAATTTATTTATCAAGAATTCATAAAAGTTCAACCATTGGAAATAATTGAATACAACCATGATCCATGGACCTTGAGCACCAAAATTTATCACTACATTAAATCATGCAGGATTCCAAAAAAAAAATAATGATTTACAAAATAGTCAGTTGTATAAAATAAAGATAATCAAATGTTTTTATTGCTTGGAAGTTTATAAAAAGTTTGAGCACTAGAAGTAATGTCAGGAGTTGTGATCTGTAAATCTGGAGCTTCAGAGGCCACCACTCTAACATCTGGCATAACAAATAGTGATAATTTTCTAATATCTTGCTTCTGGACTATATAATTGTTTGTAAACAATGAAAGTGCTGTTTTAAATCCTTAGTGTTTTATGTTTATGGTAACATTTACAAATCATAAAGTAAATATTAATTGATTAATTGTTTTATGCATTTGAAATGTATATGCATGTATGTGTGCGCACACATTATTCTGAATGAGGGTATCAGTATGTGTATATTCATCAAACTCCTAGGTTGGCAGCATAAATATATAACCCTTATATGCCTTTACTATCCTTTGTCATGTTTTTGTCTTTCTCTTAGTTGTCAGCATCTGTGGACTAGCATTGTGCAATTATGTTGTTGCTTGAATGTCAATGCCATGAACATATTGTTTGCTGTAAGAAAAGAATATCTTATGAATACTAATAAAAACTTAAATTTGTGACCAAAAGTATTAAGGCAGATAGTAATGGCCTTTATATCTTCATATATTCAGTAAGTAGTCACTATTGTAATTAACTATAAATAATTTTCATTATGGATTTAGCATGTGATTAGAGTCTGACATCTCTCTTATCAATGTCCAAAGATGCATCATATGATTTTTTTTATATATTTTAAATCTACACATGAAAATTCATCTGGCCAATTCCACTTATTTTGGGTCATTTACTTTTATGTAATAATCCCATCATTATTAAATGGCTGATTGGGTACACTATAGTATGATTAACAAAAATATTGTAATCTTGTTTAGGAACTTATCAGTTACCAAAATTTTCAAATTCTATCCGAGTTTGAACCTTGTATTATGATGCTTTGATAAACCGCTTCCCGATGTTAAATAGAGGAAAGCAAGCTGAGTCTATTTCTCATTTTCATGGCAACTATTTTAATGGCATGCTTTGATATGTATAAATATGAGTTTCATGCTTCTTTGACTCACTGCGAGTTCAAATTTACACTTTGCAAATTTTGACTCATTTGTTTTTATAAAAACGTAAATGTTTGATTAATTTTGTACTTTTATACATATTTAAAAAAAAAAAAAAAGAGTAGAATTAATTAATGTTAGAATGAAATGTAATCGTTTTTGTGAAGTGAAAAAAATTAAAAAATGACTTTTTGGTAAATATTATAAAAAGACGCCCTCTTGTGCCTGTAAAAAAAATAATTCTGGTTCTCCAAATTAATTAATATATATAAGGTATCACATTTGACCATTATTCAAGAGATTTTTTTGTTTATAAAAAAACGAAAACAAAAGTTGCTGTTTTTTCCTCGGAACGTATGCAATATCACGACTTTTATTCTCGATACACAAATTTTTATTCAGTTAACAAACGTATGTTAATGATATCAGGAACTATAGTATTTATTTTAAAAATGAGTTTATTTTGCTATATATTTGTAATACAATAAACCTAGACACAACAACATGTAAAAGCAATAAGTTCACTGTGCTGAAATACATGTTCAAGATTTTTGATTTTCTTAATATAAACATTCACATAAAATCTGATCAATTAATTTTAACTCATAAGATAAGCTCTAATTGAAAAAAAGATCTATAGAACAAAGCAATGAATATAATAAATGAAATATGAATTAAATAAAAATACTTACTGAAATATGTATATATTTTTTAAATATAATGTTTTTAATGCCTATTTCATTTTGGCATCTCACCAGTTTATCTGTGGAAATTCCTGCCTTTACATTTCCCAAATTTCATCTTTCTGTTGATGACTCTATCTAATTTCTATAGAAATATACAGGATTTGAACACAGACTTCCAAGCACCCTTCAACTATCCACACTATTTTATACCACCGATACACATTATCATTCCCATGTAGAAGAGTGTGGATAGTTGAAAGGTGCTTGAAAATCTGTGTTCAAATCCCGTATATTTATAATTAAGCTCCAGGTATATGAAGAATGCCTGTATTTCAAATATTTGTCATTTCAATAGGAATTTTTGAGGTTATATTGTTGCCATTTATGAGGCTTAACATGAAATAGGTGCTACTTTGGGAGATAATTGGAAGGAAAAGATTGGGGATTCAAAAACATCCTGTTTTTTTAAACTTTGCAAAAGGTCTCATGCCCAATCCTGTCTTATTAATTCACAATCAGGATACAGTTAAGTAGCTTCTTTGTGACTTCAATTTTCTATGAGTAGAGATATTTGGATTTGTTCTTTCTTATTCAAATACATTATAATGTGCTTTATTCTCTCTATTGCTGGACTTATAGAACATTCTCTAAATACTTTTTAAATTTAATAATGTAACATTTATTTACTTTTTATACTGCTTATATATTTTTGATAAATATTTCATTTATGTTTACATTTTTTATAGTCAATTACTTTGTTATAAGAAATTTTCTATTATTATAGATTTTTATTTATTTGTGTTGTGTGTTTTCATGTTTGATAAAGAGTTTTTGTCATTTTTGTAGACTATCTTAATGTGGAAACTCAAAAGATATAAGTAATGGCTTAGAAAATGTTTTGACTATTTTGTATGAGATTATTCCAGTGAAATTTGAATCATATCAAGTTTATATATATATTTACATTGTTATGAAATTAAAAACAAAAACAAAAAAATAATTTTTTAGTTATAATTTGCTATAATAAGAACATTTTTTTAAATAGCTAGTATTATACTCAAAATATCAATGGAAAATGCATTGAAAGTTATTTTTAATGTTTTTGATTTTTCTTTATGTAAGAAGCATTATATAATTGCATATAGGCTATTGCATTTCAATAACAGAGATGTCCTAGTTTGTTACATATGGTTAGTTATTCAAGATATCATGTGATGTTTGAGTACTTAAATGACAAGTTGAACCCAAAACTTTCACTCCATTAATCAAAAACATTTTTTATTGTATTTAACTGACATTTAACAAACACACTATTCCTGCACAGTGCCCATGTTATTAAATGTGTTTCATTAGATGCTTGTCATGCATCTTTTTAATGTGCATGATATGTTTATTGTTCAAATGTGGTATCTAAGAAATAGGATACTATAATTAAGCAAGAGTATTTGATAGATTAATAGTTTGTCAATGCTTGCCATCAAGCCCTTAATGCAAATTGTTCTAACAGCTTTGTTATTATCTTTAATGAATTCTAATATTTAGAGTTATATCAAAATAATGCTTTCTTCATTATATAAATTGAAACTTTCAACTTGTTTTCATGTATTGTTTAAATCATTATTATGAATATATATGTAAAATAAAGTATTAATGATGAATTGATAAATTTACAAATAAATATTATAATAAGCAGAAGTAATTCAAGTTATTTTTATAGTCTTCTTCAGCAATTTTCAATTGAAGAAGATAATAAAATAGCTGAAAGTACTTCTACATATAATATTTATTTAGAAATGTATTAATTCATAATTAGTGATTTATTGTTTTATTATTATTACAATGATTAATCTATAACAGATATTTTTATTTGATTTATATTAATTATTGAAGATAAATGAGTATTAATAACTCTTGCTCTAGGATATGGGAAGAGTTCATAAAATAGGCAAACTAGTTTTTTATATCATAACACACATTTAAAATATTTATATATTCTATTATTAGCTGCTCAAATGTTAATCATCTATTTTAACATTAACTAATTATTGCAGATAGAATACCATCTAGTGTCCTATAATGGAAAGTAAAATAAAATAAAACATCAGTAAAATATAATAAAACTTTCATATGGAAATCCAATATAATTTCAAAGAATTGATTATATAAAATAATATACAGAATAAATAATACATATTATACAATTTTTATATACTATCTTATATATAAAATCCCTATTTTCTCAGTTGTCTGAGTGTTGAATATATTAATGTTTGTCCGATGTCACATGTCAAATTCACAATGAGGCATATTTTTCAACAAAAAAATTATTTGTTCAGTCTTTAAATAATAATGCTATCAAACTCACATACCAGTCTGGAGAAAATAATGCTGTCAAATTCTCAAATGGTAGTGAGATGGTCACTTTTTCAGCAGTCACTGTTTGGCAGTTCCTAGTAGGGTACGTGACACCACTAGCACTGAATGAGTTAGTTCAGCTACTGTTTATATATTTCAGGGTAAAGGTTGTCAGCCATCTGCAGAGACAGCCACAAATGCTGCCAAGTTGTAATTCAGTATTAAGGTGTTTTATACTTTTTTCATGGTTTGTCAGTTCCCTAATTTAATGCAGTTGAATGACATATTCAGAAATTTTTAGTATAAAAAACATATTTACATTAAATTTTTTAAAAAAATTGTTAAAACAATCAATTAAAAAAATTATCACAAGTATATTTAATTTAAAAATATTACAAAAACAACAGGCCGAAAGGTCAGCATTTTTGTATTAATAAATGGTAATTATTAATAAAGCTAAAAAACTATATTTTTTGTGATACTGTTGAAAAATGGAGGGAGGGGGTATTCAGAAGATGTTTTAGTATTGCTGTCAAATATAATAAGTATATTTAAAAATTTTAATTTAGCTTTATTAAAATTCTTTCATGGTCTGTCAATCCCCTAATATAGTTCAGATAAATGACATATTCAGCAAAGTGTAGTTAAAAACATATATTTGCATTAAATCTTAAATTTTTTTTTTATTAAAGTAACCAATTAAAAATTATATACAAGTATTAGATCTAATAGTACATAATTTTTATTACAAAGAATTTAATGCAAAGGAAGGCCAGATACATCTAGTCTTATATAATATTCCATTCATTTTTAATTGATTAGTTAATAACATTTATTGAAGTTTTATAAATATTCATACAATTATTTAAGTTATGCTTAATGTAATATTTTTTCATATATTTGTCTTCTTTTTAGATCTTTAATGTAATTTAAAGGTTTAATATTTTTTGTAGCATCTATTTTATGTCCATATGTTAAGTAATGAATGTATGAAGCAGATTTATTATCTCACCTATTAATTGCATTGTTATGTTCTTTGGCTCTTACCTCTAAGTGTTTCCCTGTCTGACCATAGTAAATCATATTGCAAACATCACAGTTAATTTTATACACAATTTTTTTTATTTTATATTGTTTTTTAATTTATAACAACCTATTAATTTATCCAGACTTTTATTATTTGACCATCCAATATTTATTTATAAGCTTGTCAATATAATTTTTGTATTATAAATTTTGGGATAATATAAGTTTGATCCATTTCTTATTTGAATTACTGTTACTATCATCATTATAATTATTTTGCTTAGAAATGTTATTTGATATAGATTTTTAGAAACAAAAAACATTTTTAATAGTAAATATTCTATATATATATATATTTTATATAATTCTAAAAAATCTATATTAAATAATAACATTTCTTTTCAAAATAATTAATAGTTCAAATAAAAAATAGATCAAACTTACATATCCCCAAAATTTATAATGCATTAATAAAAAACAAAAATTATATTGAATGGTCGAACACAAAAAAGAAGTGTGCAGAAAATTAATTGTGAATTTTGCAATATGATGTACTATAGTCATATAGAGAAATATTTAGAGGTAAGAGCTAAAGAACATAACAATGCAATTAATAGGTGAGATTAACATATAGACATAAAATAGATGCTACAAAAAATATTACTTTAAATTACATTTAAGATCCAAAACGAAGACAAATATATGAAACATATTGCATTACGTATAACTTTAATAATTGTATGAATATTTATAAAACTTCAATAAATTTAATTACCAACCAGACAATTAAAAATAAATGGAAAATTATATAAGATAGTATATATAAAGTTGTATAATGTATTATTTATTCTGTATATTGTAATTTTATATAGTCAATTCTCTGAAATTATATTGGATCTCCAGATGAAGGTTTTATTCAATTTTACTAATGCTTTATTTTTTTATTGTTGTGATTTTAGTCCCATTTTAGAACACTAGATGGTGCTCTATCTGCAATAATTGTTTATCATTAAAATAGATTATTAACTTAGCATTCGAAAAGGGCACTAAACCATGTGCCAAAAAAGGCTTTTTATGTATTATTATTAATATATATTTATATAGCTGTTGTAAATTATTTTTATTCTTTATTATAATTCATGTGAAAGAACAGCATAATGGATTTCATTAATTTTTGATGATATTTTTTAAGATTTCTAGAAGTATCAAATACCATTCACTTATTGACAGTTTGATATTTTTCCTTTACACACTTTCACATAATGTAAGTACTGATTTCTTTTCATCTTTGGCACCTTGAAGAAAGGTAAATGATCCTTTTACTGTAGAGATATTTTCATGATGTTTTTGCTTTTATCAATATATGTCTCATGTCATCTCCATCACATTACAAATCTTCACTAAAACACAAACACTGACAACCATCTATTATTATACTTTTATTAATAAGCTGTATTGATAACTCAATATTTTTTTCTATTATACTATGTTCATGAAGGATATAGCTCTTTTTTTCCATTTATTGGAACATTTTTGCAGAAGGGCAAATAATTGTTGCAGGGCAGAGATATTTTAACTTTGAATAGGTTTAAAATTTCACTGAAATATTTCTTTTTTTTTTTAATTTTCATTATTTAACTAAGCCATTAATATATTTGGTTTAAATGATTCCCATTATACAATTGTGGAGATTATAGAATCTTGAAAATGTATTTTTATTTAATTTATACAAAAAATTTTTTTTTTATACTATTTAAACAAAAATATAAAGATGCATGATATTGAAAGCATGCTATGCAGTAATAAAGCTGAATATTTAAAAATTACCTTTCCTGAGTATGTGTTCATTAAAAATCGTTTATTATGTAAGCTCAGAAAAGGAGATAATTTATAGCTGAATTAGAAATCATTATAGTTGTGATATAAACCATTCATTATCCTGCGTTTCTGAAATAAAGTGTCTGTATGTATTCAAATCACCGGTTGATGAGAATGGCATACAATCTTGATACTGATCTCTCATTTTGTTTTTTGTTGATTTTGTAAATAATAAAAAATGCTTATATTTATAATCTCATGTTGTAATCTAACTATGATAGCTATTACTTGGGATTTAAATTCGAGTAAACTCTGCAATTTTTTAGGAAGATGATTTTGATTTCTAAGATTGCTTATGCATTTTTTAGATAACTGCATTGTATCCAGTTCATTTGCTAATCTAATTATTGGTTGATAAATGGGTATCTTGTTATTACTTGTAAAGTAAAAATCTGAGTATTATTGCTTTGACTATATTGCAAAAATAATGTATAGTTGCAATATGATATAACCTTCATCAATAATGAAAGGGATGTCATATTTTTACAGGCATTGAGATTACACTTTATTTTATTCCTATTATTATTAGTGCTTTCATTGATATAATCATGTATGGTTTAAAACACCCACCCACCGCTCTGCATAGAAGAAGAATAAAGCAACCCGTATTATTCGCCAGGCTTTCAACTGTTTGAGTGATGAGAATTTCAAGATTTCTTTTCATTCTTATTTTATCCCGTGCATGACTTGGTACCCATTTGCTGACCAATATGACATGAGCAGCGAAATTAATATAGACTGGCTAAATGAAAAAATAATAATATTGTTTGGAACCCGAGAAAAAATTAAATTTTGCTATATTGTAACAGATATATTTCCAAATGTTATATATTTAAATAAGGATAGAATAAGTTGTAAATTCAAATTTACCTTAATTATTGATATCCTACAGAAACAGACAAGTTTACTCCTTATCACGACATTCATTAAAAAATATTACAGCATTAGCAAATATTATTGATCTAAAATAAAATTGTTATACTTTTGTCAACATGTTTTATAACAAACTATATTACTCAATGAAAATTGTTTAATTAATTATTTATTTGTTTTATCATTCTCTATAATTTTACATAGATTGCATTTTCAGTCAATCATAAATGAAATGTTCACAATCTGCTTTGTTTGAATGTTAAATTGTGTACCTGAAGGCAGGTTGAATGACTCAGAGGAGTCTCTTGTACAGTAATGTTCATATATAGTCCAAAAAAATTAAATTATTTTCAAAATTTAATCTAATGCTCATTTTTTATTTCATCTTTTTTTTATTGATATTTAATAGACAGTATTTGGTGGATATGTATGGTTTAATATGATGCTTTTATCCATAGCTTGTGTGAAATAAAATGAAATGTAAGCCATATCTACCTAATTTTAATAAAAATAATTATTCCTAATTATGATAAAAATAATCTGAAGCTATGCTTAATTTATATGAAAATGAATCTGTGTGTTATTAAACTGGAACAAATAAATATTTATTATAAAAAAATATTTGTGTACATATTTTTTTAATTATATTGAACTCACAAAATCATTATATTAAAGCCACTTACACACTGCTTTAATATACATTACTTTAAACAAAAAAAAAAAACAATATAAATTGAACAAAAAATAAAAACATTAAAATTGGTAAATTTAATGTTTCAATAAGGTAGCAGTCATTTTTCCACACACAATCATGGTTATTAATGACATTTCTTCAGATTGTAGTGAAAGAACACATCTTATTATTTCCTAAATTGTGATACACACTTCATGTAATAAAATAGTTTTCTATTGTAAAGTTCAAAATTCAGAGAGTATCTTTTGTAAGCAGCAATAAAATGAGAGTTATTAAAATAGCGCAAGAAAAAACAAATGCAACATGTTCTTGTATTGCTGCAGACAATTTAAAATTTGGAGAGTTTACATAAAAATCTGAAATGGGTAGAGGTGATTATACATTTTGAAGTTTATACAGATTTATAAACATCAAAATAACTAGAAAACCCATATTAAGATTACTAATATAATTTTATTGGGGGTAAAAAAAAATCCAAAATGTTTCTCTATTTTATTTAAAGAAAGTAAGATACAGTATTGTTTTTTATTATTTTTATTTCTTGAATTAATGTGGATGAATGAACACACAATATATATATATATATAAAACACCAAAAAGTGCCTAACACTATACTAGTAAAAAATAAAAATGCAAAACCATAAAACAATACAATACAATGCTTTGGTTATTTTTTATGAAAAGAATGAGTTGAAAAGAAGAATAAAGGAGACTTTGATGATAAAACTTCTGGATTCTGAGGTTATCAATCTTATGAAGACTTCTTTTGATTTTAAGGGAAGGTGGAGTTTGAAATGAATTATGGGAAGGTTTGTTTGTATATATATATATATATGTTAGTTCCTTTAGTTTGATTTTTACTTGAGAAGGTCTATTTGTAGTAGATGAAACCATGGTTGTGTAAGGATTTTGGTAAAATTTTGGATTTAATCTAGTATTGTATTGTTTTATGATTTTGCATATATATATATATATTAAGTATAGTTCAATGTATATGTGCAACTAAAGGGAGTAAATCATCCTTCTTCAGGTGATGAAATTAAAAGCTCTCTAAATATTGAACAATAGATTAAGCATACCTTTGTCAACATTGTAGAAAATTCAGGGTAAAATTAATATATTAGCCAGTTGGAATATGACACTTAATAGTTATTAACCTCAATTATATAATATTCAGAAATATTTTTTGTATTCTACTATAATTAATAAAGTTTCAACATTTTGAATATTGACTAAATAAATATTTATTTGTTTTAGTTTGTTAACTGTAGATGAGCACATTAAAGTCAGAATCGTAGTACTCATGGGTGTCTGAATATGTTGTAGTAATTAAATGCTAATTTATTTAAATTAATGATTTACATATTCCATTTTTTGGAGATTGGGACAATTTTTTTTATATTAATGGTGTGGTTGTTATTAGCAATAAACCATGCTTTTACTTTACATTTTCTATCATGTTGTTCAGTACAGACAATTTTTATATTTATCAGATCAAAAGTTTGGCTAGAAAGTTGCTCATACTCCAATCCAAATTGGCATGCTTGTATAAGTATTTATGTTGGGAGACTCTGGCAGCTATATTTTTCCTAGACTCCCAATAATATATTGATTTGGAAGTGGCTTTACTGCTCTCAATCTTATACACTATCTGAAGTAATTGATCCTGGGATACTAAATAACCCTAAAGACAATATCTCGGGATCAAACATCTCAGAGTACAAGATTTGAGTGCAGTAATGCTTTTTGAAAATCAGTATATTTTGGGAGTCTAGGGCAAACATAACCACCAGAGTATCCCAACACAAATACGTATGCAGGCATACGAAAAATAACCCATAACATAAATCTATTTTCTTGGAGCATGAGCAACTCTCTGGCTACATTTTGGATCTGATAAATGTAAAATTTGTCTGTATTGAACAAGATGATAGAAACATAAAGTAAAAAAACTGTGAATTATTGCTAATAAAAACCTCATCATTAATAAAAAAGGAAATAGTGTCCAACTCTCGAACAAATGGAATATGTTAATCATTAATTTAAATAAATTAGTGCTTGCATGTAAATACTGTAACATATTCAGATGTCCATGAGTGTTATGACTGGGTTAACTGGCCAAAAGTGTACTCTGCTACAGTTAACAAACTAAACCAAATAAACCTTTACTTAGCTACCATTCAAAACACTGAAACTTTACTAATTAAACTTGATTATAAAAGACTGGAGACAATGTTTTCTAATCATTTTGTTTTAATAATTAAATAAGATTTAATAAGTAAATGTTAAAGTAAGCATATCTCAATGTACATTTGTAAATAAAGTGTATCTTACATAGTTGATTGATAGTTTAATAACTTAAATGTCATATCCCAGCTGCAGATATATTAATTTTACTCTGAATTTTTAAGAATGTTAATAAAGGTACGCTTACAAATATCAACTCCAAGAATAGGTGGATTTATTGTATTTTTGATCCTTTGTTCAACATTTAGAATGCTTTTAATTTCATAGTTGGAGAATACCTAATTTACTCTTTTTACTTACATGTATATATAAACTTCCCAGCAATTAGTATTGTATAATACATTGGGAATAATATTTCCAACACTGGTCTATTAAGTAAATGAAAATGCCTAAGATTAGTTTCTATACAAATTGAGGTAAAGTGATAAGATGTCTGATTTTTTTTCTAAAAAAGATTTATCTTGTCCTATAGATTGAGTCTTTCATTTACTTAACAGACCAATGTTGGAGTATTAATCTTAATGTAATATGTACATATGCTAATGGTACGGGTGTAACCTGGGGTGATGGGACTCATCGTTATCACTAGTTACTACAATAAATTTAAAATATTAAATAAATTTAAAAGTAAATGAAATGAGTCGATGTAAAAAGAATGAGTGTGAGATCACTCCATAAGATCAGCACAGCTAACTATATTAAGCATAAGCACATTAACTATAAGTTCACCAGCATTACACAAAAGCAATAATCACGCATCATCATGAATGATCAAAATAAATCAATAAAATCAGTCAATTTGATGACTGGATTCGAAATCGGTCTACTATAGATCAGGCTAATTATTTAGCCCTTACTAGCTTGGGGAAGATTATTTAAACATTAATTTGGATACACAAACTTAAGTGCTAATCCATCAGAATATAGAAGAATAAAAACAATAATGCTGGGATATTAAAACATGATGATTATCATCAATGCTCTGGCTATTTAGTACTATTAATGTACTGGCCAACTATAAACTTAATTTCTAATAAATATTAAAAAAATATAGTGCCCGAACTTTAAAGACAATCCAGGATCATCATTATCAACTGGATGCACATAAACACTAATTTAATCACCTTTTATATAACATTGTGATGCACAAATCTAGCTCAGAGAACACAAGCTCTATCACTGTTACTGTGGCAAGAGATGATGCAACATATATTCTAAAAACTAGGATTAAGTTCACTGGAATAATTTTAAGAATGATATATAAAAAAAATAATATATAAAAAAGGAAATTTGCTATTACATTTTGATTTACATATATGTTCCAATAGGTTTACATGAAATACCTATATATCAGCACACAGATATATGGTATAATATAAAATGAACATTTGAATTGTCATTTAACAAAAAGAGATTAATTTTAACATGTGTACCTGACATGCATTGATATATGCAAACAGACTTGCAGTAAAATTTATAGGAATTGTTATATAATTAAAAAAATGATTAATTTTGATTTACAAATACCTTGTAATGGGTTTACATAAAACATCAATACATAAATGCACTGACGTATGGTATAATAATTTATAAAGATATTTGAATTTTTATAAACCTATAAATGAAATTAAATTTTATAATACATAATGACTGATTTAACATATATGTGTGTGTGCATAGAAATAAATGTGTAAACAGATGTTTATATCATATATTTTAATTTATCAAAATAATAGAATTATTAAAAATATACTTTTCATTAATTCCATGTTCAAAATAGACAAGATTCACACTTATTTTAATAGTAACTTTTTAAAAAAAAAAAATACACTTTTGACAGGTTACTTTTGATTAATTATGGTTGTAGTATTATGGACAAAGATGCTGCTCGATGGCACTGTTTATGTGCTAAAGCACATAAAAATGCTGTTTCCGTGGCCGACGTGTTCAAACCTGCGTTTACTATAATACAACTTTTTTGTTGTGTTATAGATTGCAGGCTGCTTTGTCGCATCATAGTACAGCATGTATGTGAACCCACGTTTAACTGTAATACAACATTTGTGTTGTGTTACAGAATACAGGCCGCTTTGTCACATCACAGCAAATAAATTTGCGAATTCGCACAGTTTATACAATTGTTATGGCATGGTGAGAAGGTGTGTGCATTTGAATTGGATGGAAATGTGTTTTTTATTGAATTTTTTTTTAAGTATTGAAATGTTCAGATTTTCTTAAGTAATAATTATCTGACTCTTTATACCATTCTGCATTGAAGTTTTAAGCGGCAAAATCTTGTCTAGATAGATGTGTAAAGGCAGTTGGAATTAATTAATGCATTAAGTAATGTACTGTTCATAACATTCCATGAAACCAACAATATGGCACAGAAAATCGCACATCTTGTTCGATTCTGTGATTTACAAACAACAACCCTAAATCTAAACCTAACCCTTACCCTAACAACTTTTACTTTTTGTTGTCATTCTATTTGAAATAAAAAATAGCGGTAACACAATAATATCTGCTTCTCTGTAAAAATTAAAATGTAAAACAAAGACTAAAAACTTTTATTTTTTGTTCCGATTATGAGTTTTTAAACAACAACAACAAAAAAAAGGAATCCCCCCCAAAAAAAAAATCAGATTGATAATTGTTTTTCTAATAAAGCAAAAAAAAAAAACGAATTAAATTGTAATTTGATTTTATTCTACATTTATTATCATTTAATTTGTATATGTTAATAAAACAAAATATTTAAAAAACACAATTTTGATATTTTTTATTTTCGCATTACAAAAAACACATCAAAATGATTAAAATCAAAAGCCTGGGAATGTTCATATTTTATAGTTTTAGCATGATAACGGCATCATCGAGCGGCATCTTTGTCCATAATACTACAACCTTAATTATAAATATCTTTAAAAAAATACTCCAGCAAGTGTCTTTATTTTTCAATCTAGAAATAATTTTGGAGATAAATCAATTCTTTACTTTTAGATTTTTAATTCAAGCAAAAATTATTTACTTATACTTTTAAATTATAGATTTTAACTGTCATTTTCACTAAAGAAATTATTTAAAATATTCTCAATATATATAACCTATTCATCAGCTGTGCTTCATATATATATATTGTAACATTTTTCACATTTCAATAGATTCTGGTAGGCCTTCTTTTACTCACTGTAAATTTAGTGAAAGTTAATCAAGCTATGAATACAGAAAATGTAAATATTTCTATAGAACATAGCTATATTTCCTGATTAACTGGCCTACCAATTATTTCAACTTATGGTAATGGTGGAATTAGCTTTTTATTTATTTTTATAATGGTACCAGGATTCATGTAAGAATCTGTTGAAATCTGTCTCATCAAATATGGTAAATTAAAAAGAAAATAAGTTAATGGATGGGATTATGATTTCCCGTAACTTTATTTATATTTTTAGAGAATATTATTTCCAGAGCTTAGTCAATAACTATTAAGTAGAATGGTAAAGGTAATTTCTTTAATTAAATATTAATTAATGAACATTCCCAACGTCTAATATTCAAATTAAGAACATACAAAGAGTGCTAAATTAATACTAAATATTTTATTAAAATCTATTTAAAATATTTATGCAAGAATTAATAAAGAAAAAATTGGAAAAGAAAAACAAACTAATCCAAATATTAATCAGATGAAAGTTCTTGTTCCATTTAAATTCTTCTAGCTAGTTCCTTTATACATTGGAAATTAGTCACTATCAGTATGATCATTCATGGGGTTAGCATTAATTGGCCAATAATTAAAGTCACAAATTGGGAGTAAATAATTTTAACTTACCAGTAAGCTTGTATCAGTTCTTATAATATACATGTCTTTCTTTGGGATCCCATGTTCCTTGACATTTAATTGATCTCTCCTGCTGGCATCTGGCCTGTTTTGTAGCTGGAACAAGAAGTTTGGTTGCAATGGTCTCTTCATGGCAAAAGACTGTTCAGAAGGCTTCATTTCCATTCTTGTGTGATGGCTTCATTTAGCAAGTGAGCAGTGTTCCTGTGCAGATGCATTTCACTGCAACAGATCACTCACAGAAACCTCCACTCTAAGAACACATAACCAGAAAATAAAAGAAAAGACCTAGATTGAAGTCCTCTTTTTATACCTTGATCCAGTTTTGAAATTTCTGCACATGTTATTATCATGATGCTTAGGTTTATAATCTTATACATTTATTTTTAACTTTCTGTAACAAAGTTCTTTTTTTAATAAATTATTTTCACCATCTTTAATAATATCCTAAAGGTTTTTTTTATCATAATCTTAGTACTTTTGGAATTCTTTTTGTTTATCTGGTAATCTGCACACCTTTCTTTTATTCTTTCCAATTTTTAACTTTAATTAAATTACAGATAAATAACTTGAAACAACAAAAATCAATTGCATGTTTTAAAAAAAAATTACACAAACTAAAAAAAAATTAAAACTGCATTAATTTAAAAGATCTTTAAATTTACTTTTTTTTATTAGTTCTTAAATATTCTTAAATGTCAATATATTTGGACTGTCTATTTATAGATGTTACAATATATATATGTTTTTTGTGCTCTTCTGCATACAGGTAAATCAGCATATGCATAAACATTCTTCAACAAGATGATGGACTTTCTCTAAGCTGGTCCCTTTTAAACAGACTGGCTTATTGTCATTTTCAGGAAAGGTATAGTTCAGGTAACCTATGACATTCAATCTGTTACATTTAGTCTGGGATTGGATAGATCTCACAAATTAGTTGTTTTGTTCACATTGGGTCTATGAAGCACTGGAAGCTGACTCTTCCATGTGAATTCAAACTCCATTATTTTCTGGACTTTCTTTCAGATATATTTTCATCATAGTGTCTGTCATAATCTGTCTGACTGTTGGAACTAGAACTACTCAGAACTCCCTCTTTTATATAATGGTCTGTGAAAAAATAATTAGTTGAAAATGTTTTTTTCCTATCTTGATTGAAAAAAGTTAATGACTTCTCAATTTGTTTTAATCCTTTGAAAAGCTACTTTGTGGAATTTTTATCAAAATATGTTATACAAGCATTACTTAAAAAAAGATGTCTAAAATAGATAATGTAATTTTATCAAAATGTTATACAAGCTTTACTTAAAAAATATTTCTAAAATAGATAGTGGAAATTTATAATTACCAGGATATCTATTGTAACATAAAAACATGCTTATTTTAATTTTAAAATCAGAATTAATAAAATATTAATTAGATCATTTTTTTTAAAATGTTTATAATAAAAAAAATTTAAATTCAAAATTATTTACTCTATTATTATACTATCAAGAGGAAGAGCTGTTCTGACTTGTAAACTATTATCACCATTTAATCTTGGTACTTCACTGATTCAGAAAAAAGGAGAAATAATATCGTATTTCAATAAAATTTCTCATCTCTATGATCTACCTAAAATCCATAAGGATCATGTTCCATTAAGACCTATTGTTAGTTCTAGAGATTCATCTTGCCAAAATTTGGTAAGATTTCTTCTCAATGTTCTAAGTCCTTTGACATACAAGACCCATTCTTTTGTCAAGGATTCTAGACACTTTGTAGAATTAATAAAGAATGTGAAAATTGAATGAACTGACTTGCTGGCAAGTTTTGATATGGAAAGTTTATTCACCAATATACCATGTGAAGAAGCACTGTCTATTGTAAGGAAAAGATTAACTAATGATAAATATTTTACAAACCAGAACAGTTGTATCTGTTAATAGTATATTAGAATTATTTGCACTCTGTATAAAAACAACCTACTTTCAATATAACAGAGAATTCTTCCAATAAAATCAAGGAATGGCTATGGGCTTACCATTGTCTCCCTTGATTAGCAGTATTTACGTGGAAGAACTTAAAACCTTAACTATAAAAACTTCATATCCACCTAAAGTTTGACTTTGCTATGTGGATGATATATTTGTTGTGTGGCCATATGAGGAAGCACTGTTACAACCTTTCTGGAAACATATTTCCTTCAGTTAAATTCACAATAGAATCAGAACACGAACAAAAATTGGCATTCTTGGATGTTCTTGTGACAAGACTCCCTCATGGCAAAATCAAAACCACTGTTTACCAAAAACCTACACATAC
This sequence comes from Epiperipatus broadwayi, assembly GCA_028023455.1. NCBI lineage: Eukaryota > Metazoa > Onychophora > Udeonychophora > Euonychophora > Peripatidae > Epiperipatus > Epiperipatus broadwayi. Next base: position 4,987,545 of record JAQFVV010000034.1, read on the forward strand.
AGGAAAATACCTAGCCTATACATTCAATCATGCCAGAAGCAGAAAACATGGAGTCATACTATAACTATGGAACAGAGCAAAAAATTTTTTTTTCAGAAACCAGTGATTTGGAAAAAGAAAAGATCTATATAGAATAAACACTTATGAAAAATGGTTATCCATTAGCTGTTAATATTAAATAGACAACAAAAAGAATCATTAAAAAAAGACAATTATTGATACTATAGTGTATGCATACATCCCAAAGTAGACAAATTTAAGGAAAATCTGCAATCAGTATAACAACAGTTTTCCAGAGCCATACCATACTATGGTGAATTCTATCATCTACAAGCCTAAACTTGAAATGCTGAAAAGAAAAAACTGCATCTTTGAAATACCATGTGAATGTGGAAGAACGTATATTGGTGAGACCAGTCACCCCATTGAAAAGTGCTTGCAAGATGACAAACTGATGATTAGAAGAGAGAAAACATGTGTCTAAGTTAGCAGACTATGTATGTACCAATGAACATATGTTAAATTGGGAAAAATACAAAAATATTGGATATAAGAAGAAAAGGTACAAAGAAGAAAAATTAAAGAAACTGCTCACATGACAATGGCAAAAAATTCCATAAGCCAATCTAGTGTGAATATATATAATGTGTGGAAACCAATAATTAACTTTGCTCTTAAGGAAAAAGTCGAGAAATCAGGAGGAACCTCATAGATAAGTATATGAAATTTCTAATGACTTGTGCCTTTGGCAGGATGGCTCAGTTAGTAAGAGTGTTGCCTTAAAATTCAATACTCAAGAATCTAAGAGTTCACATTTAAATCCTATGCTAGTATCATCACTGACCACAACACCTGAAGAAGAGGGAAGAATAATATCCCTCAAAACGTGTACATACTAACCTGTTTGATGTGCTATTATTAACAGTTGAATGTATTTGAAATATTTAAATAGAGTTAAATTTTTCTAAAGACATTCAATACACATATTAGATGATAACTCAGGCAAAACTCTCCATACAGTAGTGCCAACCAGAGTAATCAATGGATTCCAGAAGGCTTGTGCATAAAATCCCCATCTAGTGCCTATTCATTTAATATCCCCAGACTAGTTTCTGGCTGGCATCCATTGATTACTCTGGTTGGTACTGAGTGGCAATACTGTATGGAGAGTTTTGCCTGTGTTAATAATAGAAATGTGCTAGCAAAAAAAATAGTGATCATGTGATGTCATATTGAATGATGGAAAAAGTCCAAAATAAAAATAGTAATTATTATTTTAATTTAAAAGATTCAATTTTTTTTTTTTTTTATGGATTAAAAATTTAACTTCAAATATATCACATATATTGGAAGTTTAAAAAGATTTTATCACAATAAGTTTTTATTTTGTTCTTAAATTCATATTAATGAATAGCTAAATTCATTTATTTATATATAAAGGGATGTATAAACTAAACTTTTATATTTTTGGAAAGTACGAACGTTCTGCAACATATTTTGTGATGCATAGAATATACATTTTATATGTGTTATTGAATAAATGGATATCAATAGGCACCACATATGTATATTTGAAATTAAGGTTAATAAATGATTTATTGTACATTCAGTTAGATCGTAAGTATACATATTTATTGTTTACAATCTATTCATCATCTGATATTTATTGATTAATAAATTTGAATTTAACTTAAATCAAATAAACTTTTCTGATTATTGTTAAGTAATGCAATAGCATTCGAGTGAGAACAGATGAACTGTCTATATCGTAAAATTTATTTGAAATAACTATGTTATATAATTCAAAAACAAATCCCAGTATTAGGAGGTGAGTATTCTGGTTATTATATTTGATTACATATAAATTTTATATGGTAATTATAATCAAGTGTTTACATGTTTTTATCTAAATTATTATCGATTGGATAAGTTTTGTATTGTGATCATGGTTGATCATTAGGGTTTTAATCTTATTCATTTATAGTAGTATTTTTTGTTCTGTTATAATTCAAAATTATTTACTTTAATTACATTTAAATGTACTTGATGGGAATCCTAAATCCAATCAACTATTAAATTTTAATATTCATACTTGATTATAATAAATGCTAATAATTTTCTTGATATATGTTTTGATTATTATAATATACTATTTTAATAATTTAGTTACAGGAAATTTAAACTAAATTGATATTAGTTAATTATATTCAAGTAAATATCCAATAAAAATCTACTGTTTGTTTTATATACTGCTATGACAATAACTTCTCATAGTGATGAAGTAGTAGATTTTTATATGGATATACAAAAGGCTTTTGATCAGAGTAAACAACATTTTAAAATTGTTATGGAGACTTTAATGCTAGAGTTGGTAAACAAATGAAAGATGAAAGTGCTGTAGGTAATTTTGGTTATGGTAGTAGAAATGAAAGAGGACATAGACTTGTGGAGTTTTCAGAAAAGGATAAACTTTATATTATGAATTCTTCTTTTGAGAAAAATGTTAAAAGGAAATGGACATGAAAGCATCCAAATGAAGGTACAGCAGAATTGGATTATATTTTGGCTAACAGAAAATACATATTTTAAGATTGTAATGTTCTTAATAAATTTAACACAGGAAGTGATCATCGATTAGTAAGAGGTAAGATATGTGTTAATGCAAAGCTAGAAAGACAAAAATCAGTACAAAAAACAATATTTACAGTTGATATTCCTAATCTTCAGAAACATTCTAATGAATTTAAATTAGAACTTGCAAATCGGTTTCAAGCATTAGTAGATTTTGAACATGATTCAGATTTAAATGAAATTAATATGAAAATAACTGATACACTTTTGAAAACTGCAACAAAGATAGCTGGTAGAAAAAAGCAGAAATTGACCAATAAAATTTATACTGAGACTAGAGAATTTATGAAGAAAAGAAGGAATATGAAGATATATAAAAATGATGCATTAAAAAAGAATGAATATCTTGAATTTTGTAAAATGTTGCGGAAAAGAGTTGAAAATGATATAAGAAAGTATAACTGTGAAATAGCAAGAAAAGCTGTAGAAGAAAATAAAAGTCTCAAGAGTGTAAAACATTTTGGTATTGGTAGGAAATTTATATCTGGAATAAGAAAAAAGATGGAATTATTACTAAAAAGAGAGATGACATCATGAAATGGGTAGAAGACTTTTATCAAGAATTATAGTAATAAAGAACAAGTACCTCCTATATCTATTACATCTTCTGAATTGCCCAGAATTTTAAATAAAGAAGTGAGACATGCAATTAAATGTATGAAGAAAGGAAAGGCTCCAGGTAATGATGGAATTATAATTGATATATTAAAAGAAGCAGGTGAAGAAATAGAAAATATTTTAGCAAAGTTATATACCAAATGTCTAAATGATAAAGATGTACCAGATGATTGGAAGAATGCAGTATTAATATTAATATTTAAAAAGGTGATAAAGAAGATATTAGAAATTACAGACCCATCAGCCTTTTATCAGTTTTATACAAAAATTTTACCAAGATAATTACAACTCATCTACAGAGAACATTGGATTTCCACCAACCAAGAGAACAAGCTGGATTTAAAAGTGGTTTTAGTACAGTAGATCATATCCAGGCATTGAGAGAAGTTATAGAAAGGACAAATGAATATGAGTTGCCATTATGCTTTGGATTTGTAGATTATGAAAAGGCATTTGATTCTATAAACATTTCTTCAATGATTAAAGCATTGGATCATCAAGGTATAGATCCAGGATATTGTCATATTTTAAAGAACATTTATAAAAATGCAACAGCAGCAATTAGATTACATAATGCTACTGGAAAAGTCAACATTGAAAAGGGTATAAGACAGGGTGACTCTATATCTCCAAAACATTTTGCAGCAGTGCTGCAAGAAGTATTTTGTGGATTAAAATGGGAAGCTAAAGGAGTGAAAGTAAATGGAGATTATTTAAGTCATTTAGATTTTGCAGATGATGTAGTTGTTTTTGCAAATAATGCTTTAGAGCTGCAGGAAATGTTGCAGGAGTTATCAGATGAAAGTAGGACTAAAGATAAATGTTAAAAAGACTAAAGTAATGTTTAATGGATTTTCTCAAAGTATGAAAATTAAGATTGATTATGATGAGTTAGAAGAAGTTAACAGTTACAAATACCTTGGTCAGATTATTAATACAGATGGAAACATAATGGATGAAATTAATCATAGAATTAAACTTAGTTGGAGTGCTTTTGGTAGAAATAACTTGATACTAAAAGGAAATATGCCTATGTGTTTGAAAAGGAAAGTTTTTAATAAATGTGTTTTACCAGTTCTTACTTATGGATCTGAGACTTGGACACTTAATAGAAGAGCAATACAGAGACTTCAGACCACTCAAAGAAGTATGGAGAGATGCATGTTGGGAGTAACAAGATGAGATCAAAAACGCAATATATGGGTAAGAGAACAAACAGGTGTTACTGACCTCATTGAAAAAATTAAAAGACTGAAGTGGAGTTGGGCTGGACATATTGCTAGAAGAGATAATAATAGATGGACAACTGAAATCTTAAAGTGGATTCCAAGAGATTGTAAACGACCCAGAAAGAGACCACATGTAAGATGGATGGATGAAATAAGAAAGTATGCAGGGGTGATGTGGAGAAGAGAAGCTAAAGATCAGAGGAGATGGATTGAACTTGGAGGAGAGACCTTCATCCTGCAGTGGATTGATAATGATGATGATGACTGGATTCTGTAGATTTAAGATTATCTAATAGGTTCATTAATATTACATCATTATTAAGTATTTTATTTCATTATATTAGTAAAAGTAAAGTAAATATAAGAATATAGTATGGCTGAGTTAGTATAATTTATTATTTATCATTTTATTGTCTTTTATCTTCTTATAAAGTAATAATAAATTAATATAGCATGCATATGTTACTACTATTCATCATTTTATTGAACTATGATTTAAAATTAAGTAATGGGTCATATATCTGTAAAATATTCAAGAATGTTTAATCTTTAATTTTAAAAAATAAATTGTTGAAAAGAAACGTTTTGCAATTAAACGTAGTTTAAACAAACATGGACATATATATATTGATTAATAAAACCGAGCTTACAAATTACCTTATAAGGAAAGGAATTCATAAATTTTAATTAATTATAAAACTTTGTAGATATGGAAATAAATTTCTAAGAAAATAATGAATTGTGTAATTAGAGATAAGCAATTATTTACATGATAAACTAATAATTCAAACTAATTAAACTTCACGAATTTACTCCAGAAAAGATAAAAGAAACAAAGGAGGAGATTATATAAAAAGCTAGCTTTTTCTGTGGTTGCTGCTATTAGTACTGCATCCACAAGTCGAAGAGTAGTAGATCATCATCAAAGGATTTCTTTTCCCAAGATCTCGGCTCCTGAAGATCACTAAGCCGATTAGTGTTCTAAACAGACAGCATGGTCTTATTATTTTGAAATCACTCAAGAGGCTCAATGAGGCTCGTATATTAAGGCCATTAGATGGTAGTGAAGGTAAAATGATTAATAGTTTTTCTTTGTGTAAATAGTATTTGCTGACAAATAATTAACCTGGGACTTACGCTCGATCAATTTCAAACTGTATACTCGCGTTAAAGAGCAAAAGAGTAGTTATTTTTTTTTTTTCCAAATTTGTATATAAATTACTATTGCTTAAAATATTACTGTTACTTTGTTGAGTTCTTTTATGTGTATTTATTGCTGGTCACCCAGTCTTAGCAATATTTATTTAGGTATTATTAACATTGCAAACTTATAGAACATACTAAAGCTGTCATTTCAATCATTCGTGACTTATTTTATTTAGATATGAACATCGTTAAAATTTAACATAAACTTAGATTTTATAACCAATGTTTGATTAGTTGGGTATATTAGAATTCAGTTGTTTAATGATTTATTATTGATTTCATTTTATTATAAATGAAATATATCTTCAGCATATATTATTGTTTTGAGACAGTGATATTTGATTTAATTGCTTTATTTTAATCTATTTTAAGTAAGGTGTGTATTTAGGGTATCTGAAGTAATGATCTTGTTTGTTTTCTGTTTATTCTAAATGCTGTTTGAATCCATGATGCTATAATAAAGATTATCATCACTGTTTTGTTTTAAAGTAGTTGATAGTCAGATATGTGATTATATAAAGGATTGTTTTAAATACTGAATGATCATTTATTGATAGCATTCTTTAATTTAATATATTATATTTATTTTATTATGAACAATATTATTATTTACGGATATTATAAAATTAGTATTATTTTCTTTGATTTATATTTTATTCAGTTATAAATGGTATTCAATTTTAGGGATGATTTTCATTCTGTTACTTAGGATGAACAATGACTGAGCTATATTTTATACAGGCTATATTAGAGTTATCATTTCATCACATATTTTCAATCTGTTACAAATGATACCTAAATGATTAGCTTACACACATATTTATTCTATTAGTAATTGTCACAATTAGCAGGGCATAATCAAACAAGATCACTATTATGGTTTTATTATATCTGATTTGTCATAAAAGACTCCAAAATCTGTGATGCTTTAAAATAAGAGTATACCTCATTTTTATCTTGTTATAAATGATGCTATAATTTTAATGGCAATAATATGGGTTATTTCATCATCACTTTTTTTATGTTAGCTATAAAATGTTGCCTAAACCTGTAGGGCAATTTTTTATTCTGTTACAATATATACACAATAGATGAACAGTTCAATCTTAACCCTTAGAGACCTCAATGGCCATTTTGAATGTCAAAAAAAAAATTACAGGACATATAATTTTAAATGAAATTTCTAATTTATTACAATAAATATATATATACATTTTTAGAAAGTGCAAATATGAAAGAATGTAATAAAGCTGATAAAATAGTCATTACCAAAAAAAAAAAAAATTAAAAAAGGAGATTTTTTACATTTTTAAACATATTTATTTTTACATTGGTTCACAAATTCTCAATTTTGAAAGGTATAACTTAAAATTACAATTTCATAGACAGCTTCATTACATGCATCTCAAAATGCTGAAAAAAAAAAGATATATAATATGACTTACCTGAGATAATTTTTCTATGCAAAAATTACAAAAACAGTGCAATTGGTAAGTTCCATTTTTACTAGCCACCCTACATGTTCTACTTTTATAACAGAGTATATGCTAGAAATGTTTGGTTGTCTTTGCATGCAAGTATCTGTTAGAAATATGTTTGGTTTTTAGTGGGGGAAAAAATAACAGAAATAATTTACAAGATGTTGAGGACTTTAGTAAATTATATAGTAATGTATAGTATAGTTTAATATTATTATATATTACTTTTATTATTTATATTAGTGAAAAATGGTGTGTGACCTAAAATATGTATTCTTTTCAACTAAATAAAATGTACTCAAAAAATAAATATCAAGCAAAAATTTCTCCAAGATAAAATGAACAAGAAAAATCAACAAATATCAAAATAAACAAATTTATTATGAGCACTGATTATATATGTGTGGGGGAGATGAAATATGAGAGTGGATGTCGCGGTATATGATGAGTGTGGATGTGCATGTTTTTATATTATTCAAATGTATTGTCTAAAATTCTATTGCTTTCTATATGTGTATATCAAATTCTATCGTATATACTTTTTTGCATATATATATAATTCTATTGTATATATATTGGTTGCTATATTTACTGTGAATGTTTAGGTGGTTACTGGTTGGAAACTAATTATATATTGTTTTGTATGTGTGTATATATATAATAAAGAGTTATAAACTAGGGGAGAAAAATAATTCAAAAAAACGTTTTTATATTATTTCACCTGTATTATATCATATATCTATATTTATATATAAAAAAGTAATAAAAAGTAGGTCAGAAAACAAATTGAGGTAAAAGATTCTACCTTTCAAATGTGCTTTTTATCTAAAAGTTTATCGTTTTTATAAAAAGAGAGTTCTAAAACTAGGTCAGAAAAATATTAAAATAAACGTTTTTATATTATTTCACCTGTATTATATCATATATATATATATTACTTTTAATTATATTTAATTATAGAAAATAATTAATAATATAAAAAAAATAATAAAATGAGTACTCAGAATCCTGTCTAAATGTTAACATCAGTTTCAAATTTGAATCCAATTATGAAGACATCAAAAGTCATTATTATTAAAAATAATTTGAATAGTAATCCTTATACATTTTTGATATAATCTTTTTTTTATTTTTAACCTTTTAACTTTTTTTTACAAAAAAAATTGTTTCTACTAAGAGGGCTTATAAAAGCCTTTACGTAAATGAACATGATTATTACACTGTAAAACAAGTTCAATGGACCGTGAATCATATTTACGGTCATTAAATCTAAAAAACAAAAGAAAAATAAAAAAAATAAAAATTGTATTTTACAAAAACTTTCATAAAAAATCCAAATTTTATCGCAAAAATAAGTTATAGCTCATTTTAACCATAACAAGATGGCGGATCAAATGATCTGAGAATTGTAAGTGTACTACTTACCGATTCCACACAAACTCAGTTGAAAGTCTAAATTTTTGTTCAGGGGCTCTTCAGGATCAAAGACCTAGAAAGAGATTACAAGTGAAATAGATTGGTGAAATAAGAAAATGTGCTGGGGTGATGGGGAGAAGAGATGCTAGAGATTGGAGAAGATAGGTTAAACTTGAAGAAATGTTGATCTTGCAGTGAATTGATGATGGTTGAAAATGATGATGATATATATAATAAGTTGATAATTTTTTTAATAGATCTTTATGATTAGAATTACATGCATTCATTGTTTTATAATAATATTTTTCACTGGTTTAGCTAGCTTACTGATTTGAAATAATAATGAGATTTGATAAATAAAAAATGATTTATTTACACAAAAAGTAATTTTGAGTGATTTTATTAGTTTTTGGATTGGAGTTAAAATAAATATTATAGCTATTTTTAAGATATTTGGATTTTAAAAAGAGATTCTTAAGATAACTTTGTTGGACTTTATTGGAGATTGATTAAAGTATCTAGAATATAAAAAACTTATGGAATAAGTGGTTTTGAAGCTTACTCATTCAAAACACAGATTTTTTTTTTTTAAAAAAAATAGACCTTTTAATATATGGAGAGTAATTTGATTACAGAAAATGATGTCTTTTCCTTGTTCATAAAACAGATCCCTTTTTGTAAACTATCTAAGTAATAATTAAATAACTGCTTTTACTTCTTGTAAATTGACTGCTGCTTATCATAACAAAGATAAACTATTTAGAATGTTTTGTAAAACAAGATTATCTTATACTTTTTCTTTAAAAGAATTTTTTTTTCATTTTGAATGTATATGCAGTCAAAACTCTGACTTTAAAAATAAGAATCTGTTGTGTCTATTTCTTTCACTCATAAAATTGTTTTTCCATTGTTAAACTTTTTTTTTTTTTTGGAAAATTAAGATCAAAATATTTTATTGATGTTTAAGTGAAAAAGTTTTTTTTTTAAGAAAAAAAAAGAAAGATTGAAATATTACAAGCAATTATTCTAATTTTAAAATATTTGTCAAAGAATATTTGTGTTGATATGTATTTAAAAGAATAAGGGAGATATAAGATTAAGTTTAATAAAAATTAATTATTTAAGTTATATTTTTTGTTAATATTAAAGGTAATTTTAGAAGTAAAGCATTCAAAAACAAATTTTCAAGATGCAAGTATGCAAAGTGGACAATGGAAAATTTTAACATTGCATGGTTTCTAAAAGATAACCATTGTAATTCGGGATGTCATTAATTTTGAAAAAAAAAAATTGGTACTTGATAAAAAAACTTTTAATCCAACTAGATTGTTTTTTTTTTTAATACAGTTTTAAAAAATGGCAATACTATTAAAATTATTAATCATGATAGTTGGCTAGATAAAGATAATCCAACAAGGCTTGTGAAACCTCTGTTTCAGTTGCTTGCCTTACAGCTGAGTTTCCATGGCATAATATCAAAATAAACAAGACTAAAATAAAATAAAAGCCTATCTAACAAAAAAGGAAATTATCATTTCTAAACCTATTTTAAAGGGAAAATGTTATTGCACAGACCAATTAATAGTTTATCAAAGTTTCCAAAAATTCAGTCAAGCGTTGGTGGCCTAGTGGTTAGCATAGCTGCCTTCCAAGCAGCTGGTCTGGGTTCGCTTCTCGGTCAACGCATTTGACATATAAAAAAAGTTTCCAAAAATTTTTAAACAAGTTTTGGGAACAATAAACTTTTATCTAGAACTTTTAAAGCTATCAAGAATAAACTTTCTATTGGTAATCTTCACTTAGTCAACAAATAGAAACCCAGTGAAAATCGGATTGAAAATAAACTTAGTATTCAGGACTTTAGATTTACAAAAAGAGAGAAATAAAGACATTATTTCTATTAATAATCATTTTATTATGACTTGTTGCTATGCATTTTTTTCTCTTAGAACTTCTGAAGAAACATTCTTTTAAAATAGTAAAGGTTATATTTAGAAATATTTTTTTTTTGCTTTATATGAAACATATGTTTGCAAACATCTCATATAATATTTTTGGTGTGAATGGTTATACTTATTAAGAGTTATATAATGATTATTAAAATTTATTATCATTCTAAACTTTAAATCTTATAAATAAGTTGTTCCAGGGTAAAAGGAATTGTATTGATATTTAGTGATTCATTAAGAATACAAGTACTAAAAGTAAAAGCATGATAAACTTAGTTTGTTACAGAAATAATTTGAATAATGGCCAACATATACTCGGCGTTGTCACATGCGGTAATATATATAGTTTTTATTTGCATAAGAGATGGTGAATTCTTCTTAATACAACTTGTTTTGTCTAAGAGATGTGAATTCCTCTCATTGCATAGCTATTTCATTTTTTATTTAAGATATGATAAATTCTTCTTATTATATGTTAAATGAGAATGTACATGAATATATGTAGTAATATTTACTTTACTTTTGCCACTTATTGAATATGTCGTTACTTGGGATCCTAAGTTAGACCACTAAACATCACATGATCACTATCTCTTATGCTAGCACATAACTGTTATTAAACAGGCAAAACTCTCCATACAGCAATGCCAACTAGAGCAATCAATGGATGCCAGAAGGCTTGTGCATAAAATCACCATCTAGTACCTACTCATCCAATATTCCCAGACTAGTTTTTAAGTTAGCTTGTTTAGAAGCTCCCTATATTATATTTTGTATCATTAGATAAGATCCATGTATTATTAAAAGGAACTTTTACCTGTGAAATATGTATAGAAACTATATTCTAAACTAATTATTTATTTTATTACCAAATAATTATAATATTCTTTTATATAACTCTACTTAAGATTTTCTTTTTTTTTTTAAATTATAGAAAACAGCGCTTACATAAATAGAAACATTTCCCTCTGGATTTATTTTTACTTTTCTTTAATACTTTGAAAGGCTGTAATTACTCCATAAATATGTTTGATATTAACGATAATATGAATTCACTTAAATGTCAATAATATATATATATTTTACATTTGGTTTTCATGTATTTATTTATAAGGTCAACATTTATTGATTTATGTATGAACACACATCTTAGATTTGGTACGTCATTTTGGTTTTTACCCTGAGATATTAAATACACTTACACTAATTTTTTTTTATGCCTAGCTATATTAAATCACTATTAGATGTTATACGGTTGTAATATAAAAGGACAAGGATAATGTATATATTAAAAGAAACTTTAGTCTTATTTGTTTACTTATTCCAAATATATTTTTGAGATCAATAAAATGCTGCTTTGATTACAATGTATATTTATTTGAAATAAATACATATGTCATAGAAGAGTCTTAGATATAAATACGTTTATTGCTTATAAGTTTAGCTAGCCAGAAATGAGAGTTCTATTATTGTTGATCTATTATTTATAGTTACAGTTTGACTTGAGCTCATAGGAACTATTAAATAAGAAAAGCCAACATCACTTCCCCATTATCTTTATACTATGGTGTTTTGTCATCTCAATACATAGAATATTTGAATACTCGATTTCTAGTATTATTTACTGTTATAATATGTATATTATATTTTGTAAGTAATCTATACTTTCTTAATTAATTAACTTAATTAAACAAAGGAGTTACAAAATATAAAAAGCAAAATATATGTATTATTAACATATATTAATTAATTTACTACAATTCTTACAATATTATTTTTATTTTGAAATAGTAATTTATTTACTCAAAATATTCTTGATTTAATTTTCTTTAATTTATTTATTCAAATGCTTTTATATTAACTTATCCTATCTGTGTTTCTGTCAAAACATCCAATTTTTTGAATTTTTTAACAATTAAAAAACATCTAATTCCATTTATAATCGAACTCACAATCCTACTTTTCCCAAGAAAACTTCTTAACAACTGAGCCAACAGTAATACTACATTTATAGAATAAAATTTGGTTAAATATTGATTTACTTGATTAATTAAAAGTAAATATTTTCTATTAAAATCTGAATTATTTTTCTAAAATAATATTTCATAAATATTTTGTGAACAATAAATAATAAATGTGTAAAAAATGTTAGAGAATTATGTTTTTTTCATTCTATTTGTCACAATTGTTGACAAGAGGTGCTGTGTTGAGGAAAGTACAAAAAACATAATAACAAAAGGACTAATGAAAAAAAATATTTTTATCTTAATTGAAAGTATATGTTTCATTTATAACTAAAAACTAAAAAATAATATTAAAAAAATACTTTTTTTAAATAAAGATTTTATGTAAATAACCCATTAAAAAGTTTAAAAATAAAGTAATAATACATTTCATAGAAGCATTAGAGGCTCAAATCATAAAAATTTAAACCAAATGTATTATTATTTTATTTTTTTACTTTTTAGTGAGCTATTTAAATAAAAGCATTATTTTAAAATATCTTTTTTAAAATATATTTTTAAAGAGACATGAACAATGCTTATCTGCTTGTTATATATTCTCATCTCTCTCTAGTATACATGGTACTTTTTATGTAGTATTTATTAAATTCTGTTTTGACAGAGTGACATCATTTTATTCTCTACAAAATATGTGTTCTCTTTTATATGGTACAGAAGTATTTACATTACACCTTATTATTTGCATCAATATTTTTTGCTATTGTTTACTACATATCATTTCTTTAGTAAATATTTGTCTTTTTACTTATTACTGCTCTCAAAGCTGCTACTTATTGTTTTAATATTTATGCATTTTTCATAAGTAAATAATACCAATCTGCTCTCTTTATAGATGAAAGCATTATTTTTAATCCTTGTATATAATCTCTGCTGTGTGGGGGAATATTTCCAATAATACCATTAAAGTAAGCATTAATTTTTAATGAATAACAACTAAAACTTTAAAACTCAGCAAGCTTATTTACAAGTGGTAACAAAATGAAAATAATAGTAATAATAATCATCATCTTCAACCATTATCAATCCATTCCATGATGAATGTCTCTTATTTCTTATCATTAGCCTATCTTCTTCACATCACTCCCAAACACTTCCTTATTTTATCCATCAATCTCACATGTGGTCTCTTTCTAGGACTTTTACTCTCTTGGTATCCAGTTTATGGTTTCAACCATTTATTATCATCTCTTCTAGCAATATGTCCAACCCAACTTCCTATTTGTTTTCTTACCCATGTATTTTGTTTTTGATCTCTTCTTGTTACACCTAATATGAATCCATACTTCTTTGAATGGTCTGAAGTCTCAGTATTGTTCTTTTGTTAAGTGTCTAAATCTCAGACCTATAAACCTTAAATGGTAAAATACATTTATTAAAAACTTTCCTTTTCAAACATATAGGCATATTTCCTTTAATATTAAGTTAGTTTCAATATTCACACCTTAAGAAGATACATATGGATATCATTTAACATCTTTCTTATTGTATTTACATGCTTACAATGTGCAGTGGCTCTACAATGAAAACAATAAATAAGAAAACTAATGGTAATAAAAATAAATTACATAAAAATAAGCTACTTATGAATTATTTGGGTGGATTACTTGACTGCCAAATTCAGGGTTTTAATAATAAATAACAATTAAATAGAAAGGACTGGATTATATTAATGTGACAACATTTAAACTCTGCATAGGAGTCATTATGTCCAGTTAGTTTTGCCATGACAGTACGATAAGTACCTAAGTGTTTTGATCTTCAGATCTCCAGTTGGTCCCATGTCTGACTGGCTAACCAGTGCTGGCATACTTTCCAATCATATTCTTTGGCCTCACCAAGTAACTTGAGGAAAAGCTCTTTTGGACTATTATTCAATCCATTGTCAAAGACTCTCTTATTTTGCACTACCCATATAGCAAAATTTATAAAGGTGGCCAGTCTAATTTTACCATAAAAACCACCCTTTACTGCCTTGCGATATTTGTACCTGTAATGTCTGCTTCCCTGAATCTTTTAAGGGCACAATGACGTAGATTATTCCATGTTTCACATTGATCTAGGATATGGCTCATTGTCTCTTCATTTTTATTACACATCGGGCAAATTGGAGCTATTCTATATCCCCGCCTGTAACACAGAAAGGTGCTTGTTGGGAGGGCTCCGAGGTTGATTTTTATCAGGAAATCCACCAGCTTAGGTTTGAGTTTTATCCTTTTTACCAACCTAGCAAACCTGGGAATGCTGATTGAGAGAAGACTCTCCACTGTGGACTCATTATTTTGTGTCATACTAAATGCTTCCCAATAGTTAAGCTAGAAGCCAAACATAGTCACTGATGTCTTAGTTTTCCCTACAATCATTGACACTTGTTGTTGCAACTAAATGCTTGTTTGTTTGGGCAGAGGGTGATCTCTTGGTTCTACCTTCACCAATGGTAAGGGGATTTCTATACATGGGTTTTGGCTAAATAATTTTACTAGTATATTATATGTCCTTTGAAATAGGAATGTGGAGATTGAATGTAGTCCAAGCCCATTATGAGTCTTCGGTTTTTGGAGAAGGCTGAGACTTATGGCTGGGGCTTTTCCACCCCAACATAGTCTTCTGCATTGAGTTTCCACCTTGCACATGAATGCCTTTGTAGGGGAAAACCCAGCCAGGAAATATGTTATATTTGGCAATACTATGGCATTGAGAAGGGCAACCTTTTCCAACAATGACAACTGGATCTTTGATAGCAAAGTAACTGAGTTTACAACTTTCTTTAACAGAGACTCTTCAAGCTCCTTCCTCATGATGTAAGGGGGGAGGCCAACATGAATCCTAAAAACTTTTGTGGAGTTGCTCTGAATCTCCCCGGGATTTGCTTTCCTGATTTGATTGACCACATAGACGACTTGGCCTCATTGACTCCTAGACCAAATTCATTAGCAAAGTGATCCAAGATATCCTCTAGCCCAGAAAACTCATCCTAAAATGAAAAAAACACCACCACATCATCCATGTAGGAAACTTGATGAATGCTCTCTCTCAGCAAAGGTATTGCAACACCCAAGAGTGTTGCCTCAATGCACAACAGCAATGGGTTTATATAGGGTACAAAGAGGAGTGCACTTAGTGGCAAGCCCTGTGGGATGGAAATGCTTGGCTGAAATCCTGGAGCACAATGAGAGAAACACTTCTATATTTTGTAGAAGGTTCTCAATCATTTGGAGATATGCCTTGGGCACTTGGAGCTCTTCCAGTACACTAAGGAGCACATCAATCCTGATGCAGTTAAAAGCACCAGCAAAGTCTAATTGAACTGTAACTGGCCAGGACATTTTTTCCCTGTGAACATGATCGACAATGAGAAAAAATTGGCTGATGGCATCTGCTGTAGAGCTACCCTTTTTTGCAAACTGGCAGGCAGACAGTTGACTGATGATGTTCTCCTGGATGTCATCTTTTATCAGACCCTCAATGGTGTTTATGAGAAGAGGGTTCATTGAGATTGGCCTGAGATTTTCAAAGACACTAGGGCCCTCTAATTTTTTAAGCAAAGTCACCATAACAATGGGACAGAAACCTTGAATGTCCCAACTGTTATCTGCTAGGAGGTCCACCATCCTTTTAATGATTGGGATGGTAAATGATCTTAGGTGTACCAGCAGGAATTTTGGGATTCCATGCAGCCCAGAATGTGTTCTATCAGGGAGTGCTTTAAGTTTTGCTAATATTCTGGCTTCGATGATTTTATGAGCTCCTTATTCATCTTCTTAAAATTTCTGCAGGTTCCTGTTATACCTAATGGTTGAAGCTTTTTCTCATAATAGTTCCTGATCCAGAGCAGTAAAGATTCACCTACATATTTTCTCTCATTTATCTCAATTGATTTTGGGGCTCTGGAGTTTCTGCCAGACCCAAGGGCCCATTTAAGGTAGCCCCTTGTACAGCAATGTTGATCATTTAGATATTGCCTAGCCCTCTTTATTGAGAGGTATTCTGCAATGGCTTTTTGTTTGACTCTATATCTATTTTTAATATCATTGATACCATGAATGTTTTGACTTTCATAAGGCAAGGTCTCCAATTCATTTGCAATTCTATCCAGTTCACTAATCAGATGGAATGGACCCCTTGTTTTTTTTGTATAGCAGCTTATTAGTTCACTAAGTGAGCTTGTAAATGTCAACCATGCTTTTTCAATTGGGAGTGTTGATAATTTGACTGTATTGAATTTAATATAGATTTCAGAGATTAATTGGGTTGTGGCATTTGATGTGGTTAGCATTTGAATTGTACATGGTAAGTTAATTATGGGTTCCTGTACAAACACTGGTTCTATTTTGACCTCTAATGAGAAGTGGTCAGAAAAGGTCACTGGCCATAGATGAGCTTCAATCACTGGAAATGATGATGACATGTACACCAGGTCTATGAGTGTCCATGTATATCTTGTGTAAAATGAAAAGGCATTTTCTGGGAACAAATCTTTGCCATGTACTAGGGGCTGGCTAAAGCTGTTGACAAATTTTTCTTGAAATATTTCATAATTATGGTTGAAATCACCAATGATTATGGTTGGGAATGGACTGGTTCTTAGCACTATGTTTATTGAGTGAATAGCATTGAATACAACTTCCGAGTTTTTAGATAAATATAGGTTCACAAGGTTGAATGTCCAACCTCTATACTGAATCACTGCAATCAGGCTATTAGTGTTTATGTATACAATTTTAAAAAAGGTAATCAGTGATTTATTGTTAATCATTATTGCTATTCCTTCTGCAGCAGTATCGGAAAATAAATAATGAAAATGTCCCAATGACTGTATTAATTGGATAATTTTTGCGTCAGAGTTATGGTGCAATTTTGTCTCACACAAACACAAAATATCTGGTGCCTGGTGCCTAAACCAATGAGACAGGGCATAACCTCTATCACAAGAATTCAGGCCCCTTATGTTCACAGAAATGATGTTGAACATTATCAACTTGATATTGAAATTATGTTGCTGAGTCTTTCACCACTTGGTCTGGGTTGCCTTGATCGGTCTTTTTTGATCCAGACTCAGGTAGAGGACATCCTAAGGCACTTGACTGGATGGAGTTACTCTCAAATTGTTTAGTAGAGGACATCCTAAGGCACTTGACTGGATGGAGTTACTCTCAAATTGTTTAGTAATACTAATTTGCTCATAACTCTCACTTTGATGTTGAGGCAACTTTATTATATTGCCGATGGATTCATCTTGTAGTACGTCATTAGGAAGATCCATGAGGTTCAGGTAAAATCTAGTTTTCTTCTCTTTGGGAGTAGTGATGGTTGGTCTCTTCTCTTCTAGATCAACAAGGCCCCTTACAACTGCAACCTCTTCACAAGATGTAGATGCATTTGAGGATGATCCACCTCTCCTGGATTTGTATTTCCTCTTACGCTGGGTTTTTGATATTTGTTCCAGATTCAGTGATGTCTTAGCTGATATCATTCTTTTGTTGGTGCATTTGTGGTATTTTTCCTGTGTCATCCTACAGTGGACACATTTTCGAGCTGGACATTCTCTCATAAGGTATCCTCTTTGTAGACAATGAAAGCATTGTGGGGCTATTTCTCTAATGTTAATAATGATGGGGTCTTCATAGCCTTCCACAATACTCGGGATCACTAGAGGAGAAGGACCTTTTCCCAGCATGATTTTGAATTCTGCTATGTTCGAGAGCATTTGAGTTTCATCATCGTCTATTGGTTTATAGCCAAATGAGACTATCTTTCCATATGGAGCAAGTAACTTTTGCAAGTCAGTCATTCCAAAGTTTATGCCACAATTCCGGACAGTTCCACTTAGGTATGTTGGGTGATCAAGATCGACTGTGACAAGATATCTATTTCCAAGGGTTTTATGCAGGTTTCGAAAGGCCTCCTTGGCTATAGCATTGGTAAACTGAACAACCAGGTATTGGTCATTTTGGTGGAATAGTATTTTGTATACCAATCTACAAAGATCTTGTGATTTGAGCAGTTCAATTAGGGTTGCCACTGGGAATTTGAAGAGGCTAATCCTGTTGTCTGTTGTAGATAAGATCAGTGCATTCTCATGCTTATATGCCTGGAAGGATTTCATCAGAAGGGCAGGAATCGACTGATTGAATTTATCATTTGTAATTTTATGTTGGTTTGGGTCACATCTGCCTCCTTCAGTAGTTATGGATGAGTTGTCCATCATGGAGTCTATGGCAACTGGAGCATTGTCTAAGCCCATTATTTCTAAGGCCTTCAAATGTCTATAGCTGTCCTTATTAATAAGGTTTGTCTTGACTACTATTTTTAATTGGTCCAACTGTATGAGATCCTACAGCAGCCTTTTGAGCATATGTCATTGTCTCTTGGCTTTTATTTTTATCAACAGGATTATTGTTTATAGTGTTTTCTCTGTTTACCTGTTGTGTTGTGGATTTAAGTCTTAGTGTTGGAAACTCCGGATTATAGCTTTTGTCTGCAGCAATTAGGTCATTTCCCAAACCTTTCTTGCTTCTGGTGTTGTAAGTCACCCTTATGATTTTTGGCATCACATATTGGTTATGAGAAATATGATAGCTTTGCTCTTGTATGTTAGGCTATGTTTCAGTTATATTGCCCAGATTTTTACCTTTAATGGTTGAGTTATTTTCATACTGCAAAATGTTCAATGTTACTGAGGACTTTGGGGATCCAGGGTTTGGACTTAGGTCCCCAGAGTGTATTGTGTTTGTTTTTGGCTTTGTATTCTTATTTTCTGACTCATGAATTAGATCGTTGTGATTTTGTTGTTGATTTTTAAATTTTTTATTTCTGAGTAGCACCCTTGTTCCACCGGAAGTGGGCTTATGGCTTTTGTTCTGATCATTATAACTACATACTTTTTGATCAGTAAGGTATCTTGTGTCAAAATCTATTTTATCAGATTCAAAATATGAGTTTGAATTAACTTTCTGAGGTGATTTTCCAGTCTGCCATGTTTTCCCACATTCAGTAACTTCCGGATTGACACATTTGTATCTTAACTCATTTTCTATAAAAGTTTGAGGGTTGTAACTTTCTTCAAATGGGGTTTCAGGACTTGCTTTTTTTTTGGTAAGTACTTTTTACCATTATCTATCTCCCCTGACTAGTTTACAGCTTTGGATTCATGTTTTCCTTTTGTATTTTCTATTTTTAGATTAGAATTTCTAATGTTTACTTTTTTTTCGATTTTTTCCCCCACATTTTCACTATTAGTTTTACTGGATATTTCTACTTTTTCCCTAGAATAAGATTTAGTGATTTTAGGTAATTTACTCTTAAATGAATTTATTTTTCTATTCTCAAATTCTATATCTCTAGTTTCATCTAAGTTTATAGATTCTCCTGAACTACTAAGGCTGGCTTTAGTCTTTTTCATGGCAGCCATTAACGTTACACGTAGTGATGTCCAACTTTATAATTTCGATCAATTATTCACAAATATTTCCTTAAATAATTATCATTACAACGAGAGGAAATACTCACTATTAATTCTCCAATGTTTTCCAACTATTACTTTCCTTCTTTTAGTGTGAACAGACTATCTCTGGCCAAGCTCTAAATAGCTAACTATTCACCATGGCAACCAGAAGAAAGCACTCCAACCAATTTCATCCATTATGCTTCCATCTGCAGTAATAATCTGATCAAGATATTTGTAATTGTTAACTTCTTCTAAATCATCCTTATCAATATATTTTCGTCTTTGGAGAAAATCCATTGAATGTTGTTTTAGTCTTTTTGTCATTTACCTTTGGTCCTACTTTTTAAATTTCATCTGATTACTCTTGCAACATTTCCTGAAGCTCTGAAGTATTATTTCAAAAACAAATACATCATCTGCAAAATCTGAAAACCTTAATTTACAAAATACTTATTGTAGCATTGCCATAAAAGGTTTTGGAGATATAGAGGCACCCTATCTGACACTCTTTTAAATTGTAACCTTCCTAGTATCATTATGCAACCTAATTGTTGCTGTGGCAATTTTATAAATATTCTTCAGAATATGGCAATATCATGAGTCTTTACCTTGATAATACAATGCTTTAATAACTGAAAAAATGCTTACTGAATCAGATGCCTTTTTTTCATAATCTACAAATCCAAATCAAAATTGATTCTTTCTGTAACTTCCCTCAATACTTGGATATGATCTATTATACTAAAAGCACATTTGATTCCAGCTTGTTCTTTTGGTTGGTTGAAATCCAAAATTCTCTGTAATCAAGTTGTAATTATCACAATAAAAAATTTGTACAAAATGATAAAAGACTGATAGATCTGTAATTTCTAATACCTTCTTTATCATCTTTTTAAAATATTAATATTAATACTGGATTCTTCCAATCATCTGGCACATTTTTAGCATGTAGACATTTGGTGCATAACTTTGCCAAAAATTTTTTTACTTCTTCACCTGCTTCTTTTAAGATATCAAGTATAATTCCATCATTATCTGGAGCTTTTTATTTCTTCATAAATTTAATTGCATGTCTCACGTATTCATTTAACATCATGGGCAATTCAGAATATATAATAGTTGTAGAAGGTACCTATTTTTATTATATAATTTTTGATAGAAATCTTCTGCACATTTCATGATGACATCTCTCTTTTTAGTAATAGTTCCATCTTTTTTCTTATTGCAGATATAAATTTCCTACCAATATCAAAATGTTTTACACTCTCTTCTATAATTTTCCTTGCAATTCACAATTATACTTTCTTATATCATTATCAATTTTTTTTCACATCATTTTACAAAATTTGAGATATTCAATCCTTAATGTATCATTTTTATATATTTTCATATTTCTTATTTTCTTCATAAATTTTCTAGTCTCAGAAATTTTACTGGTTAATTGCGGGTTTTTTTCTACAAATTATCTTTGTCACAGATTTTAAAAGTGTATCAGCTACTTTCCTATTGATTTAATTCAAATCTGCTAATATTTGAAAACAATTTGCAAGTTCTAATTTAAATTCATTTGAATGTTTCTGAATATTAAAAATATCAACTGTAAACATTATTTTTCTTAATTTTGTTTCTTGTCTCTCTAGTTTTGCATTAACAAATATCTTACATCTCACTAATTGATTATCACCCTCTAGTTGAATTTATTAACAAAATCTTGAAATATTGTAATTTTTAAAATAAATGTTAAAACATTTAGACTAGAGAAGACATAGATTACTTTTAAATGTTTTTATTTAAACTAACCACTTTCAATACTTCTTATATCATAATCATAGCTTTATGAATTGACCTTACTAATTTTGTTGTTATATGTACTTACTTGTTGTTTGTAAAATTTACATAAAGTTAAATTTCTTATTTTTATCCACATTTATGTAAATGTTGTTAGAGAGACCATTTTTAGATAAAGGAATACTGGCTTTTTATTTATTTATACTGCATTTGTCTTTTGCTATAGCTTTTGCTCTTGCCTTCTTAATCTGTCTTTTTTCTATCATTTCTTTCAATGCACACAATGTTCACTTTGGAGAGATTAAATTCATGGTCTAACTACATGTATTTTCTATAGTCAAAATATCCAATTCCACTGTACCTTTATTTGAATGCTTTCATTTTCATTTCCATTTAACATTTTGATCAAAAAAACCATTCATAGTTTAAAGTTTTTATTTTTCTGCAAACTCCATAAGTCTATGTCCTCGCTTCTTTCTATTACCACAATCAAATTTATCGACAGCACTTTCATTTTTTAATTGTTTACCAATTTTAGCATTAAAGTCTTCCATAATGATTTTAAATGTTGTTTGGTCTGATTAAAAGTCTTTTGTATGTCTATATAAAAATCATCTACTACTTTATTACTATGAGAACTTGCTGGGGCATAAACCAGAATTATCTGCATTTGGTATCTGCTATTAAATTGAATAACTAATCTTATCACTCTGTCCAATATACCATTCTTCTCCACAATGTTTTATTTTTTATTTATAATAAATTCAACTTCACTTGTACTTCCAATATTTGTATAATTGTCTCTTCACTTTTTTTTTCTAACTTTACAAAGTCTAATAATGTCTCATTTAATATGAGACATTCTAATTCTTAAAATCCTCTATCACTTGAAAGTGATCTGCAGTTATAAGTACCTAAATAAACGGTCATTATTATATGGCAGTCAGGATCCACAACCAGGGGATTCTTAGCATTCAGATAGTTCTTCTAATTCTTGCAATCTTCATTTATTTGAAAGTGATCTCCAGTTATAATTAATCAGGGGATTCTTAGCACCCTCCACTTTGAGTCATCAACTTCTGCCTTCACTGGTAACTTTACAGCCTACTTGGAAAAAGGGCCATGATTTATTTTTGTCTGTCGTGATTGTAAATACATATCAGATAATTTTCAGAAAAATGAAATTTCATTTTCCACACATACATTCATTCTACCTTCTAGAAAAGATAACTGATATTTTAGTTAAAAGCTAACAGGCAAATGAGAAAAAGACTATACTATGGTATGATCTTAAACTGAGAGATAAAAAGCCAATAAACTCATCATGCTGGCTAATGCATGCTAGTGAACAGTCCATCCATGTTTGTATACTATATGAATAATTACATACTGATAACAGTTGCAATAACAAGGATGTTTGGAGTGGACATTAGAAATTTGCCCCGCCTGGTTTCTTTAAGGCCACCAAGAGCAATCAAAGGGTCTCTTTTAGTTAACAGCAAACTTCTTCATTTTACTGCAGAAAAGTGATTAATAACTACATGTGACATGTGGGATAAATGATCTTTATACTGCAAATATACAATATAGTCAATTTAACTTGAGTTTTCTCTTTTCTTCATAGCGTAAGCATGTGTTTTAAAGACCTACAGAGGTCCCTAGTGACGATTTTTTCAGACGCTCATTGCTAAGGTTTACAGCCTTGTTAAAACTATTAACACATATTAGCAGATGTCTTAACATCAATTTTTATCAATCTTTTACATAGGATGACTTCTTTTTCTGTGCATTTAAATTTATATAAATATCTTTGATGTAGACCATGCTTTTTTCTTCTTTTCAAGAAACTTCATTATCTCCTAACTTGCAATATTTTATGATAGTACTAGTCCATTTTTAATAAGTACACTAATTAGCAAATGTTAGCCTTATTTATTTATATTGTTGTATGCTAATTTTCTAGAGAGCACATTGTAGTGGAGGTAATAATGATAATATTGTACTGTCTGCATGTGATTACAAATTTTCAATAAACTTTATTTTACAATAATATATATATATATATGTCATATTATTATTACTATTTGCGGGATATTCCGTGTAGTGAAAAAGCTAAATGCTGACGTTTCAGTACAATCCCGCAAATAGTAATAATAATATGACATCTTTTATCCGTGAAAACATTAGAATTAATATATATATATATATGCACAGACAATCCATACCTCTTCTCACTCTAGAAAATAAACGCTAAGCCTCTCAGGTCTTCTGCAATTTCTCACACATCTAGGGAAAATACACATTTCTCTTCATTATGCTCAGCAATTATATCTATTTGATTTGGCAGTATTGACGATAAAGCATCTTCTCTCAGTTTCACAGAATTATTACCTGATTAATTATTTTATTTGATCAGCCAGATTATCACTGAGCATTTCTATGTTTTGAATTGTTAAGATGGTATCTTTACACTCTTTGCTTTCACTAGATTCAGATTTGGTATTGATTAGTATATGACTAGTATATTTAAATTTGCTGTTAATTTCATTTGACATATCATTCTGACACAAATATAGATGATTAAATGCCATGTAATCTATTTTCCAACTTCATTACTCTAATGAATTCAGATACAATCTCTTCAGATACAATCTCAGCAATGACATTAGAAATCCATTACTTTTTTAGCACATCTCTGACCTACATTGTTTCACTCATTTTAAATTTTTTCAAGTTTCCTTTGGAATATTTCTCATCAGAAATATTTTTTCTAGTTATTTTGTTTATTGGTAATAGCTTTAACAAATGTGATTATACTTTCACACAATAGTAATTCTGATGGAATTTTCAAAGTAAATGCATTTGGAATGAAATGTTGATAAAATATAGCTTCTACCAATACATCTTTAATAACTCTAGTTAAGATTTTCTTGAGCAAATACTTTAAATATTGCACACTGTTTTCAGTCATTTTATTTGTTTCTGGATGATATAGTGGAGTTAAAATATGGTGTAATACTTTGTCTGCCAAATATCTTTTAAACTTTGCCAAGGTAAATCCAGTTCCATTGTCTAGTGTAAGAGTTTCTAGATATCCATTGGTAGTGAAAACTTCTTGGAGGGCTTTGATTGTGCACTCTGTACTAATGATTTTTCTGAACTTGTACTCAGCCCAATGAGGATAAAAATCTACTGCAATTAGAAGCACGTATTTATTCATAGAGCCATCTTGATATATGTTGATCCTTTATCAAGGGTACTTTTGACCTTTCCCATGATTTAAATGTTTTACTAGGTAAATCCACTGTAGACTAGCATTCAATACAGTTTTTTACAGGCTGGTCAATCTCTTTATTTAAGTTCGACTACCATATATATGATTATGTCAAAGCTTTCTTTCTTACAATGCCTTGGCAACAATTTAAGCACCTTCCTATGTGTTGTCAGTTAATATGTCATTAGAATTCATCCATTGCATGTAGATATTCTCTGATGGGCATTTCCATATAGACTTGGAAACATAGTTTGGCTTCTGTTTTGACTATCTCAATCAAATTCAATTTTTTTCTTCCTTATGGCTGTGGTTCTGGTTAGTTCAATTAGCAACTCTACCACTATTTAAATTTTCTAAGTTCATTACATTTACAAAGTTAATTTTTGTAAACTTCCACTGTATTTTAACAGAAATTGATAAATGTGGTGAAGCATCTGTATGTTCAATCTCTTTACTAGGCTTATAGATTAAATCATAGACATATGCAACCAATATATTTATCCTGCTGATTAATTTCTAGCTGGCTTATTCTGGAGTTTTTTTAATTTGGCCTAAAAATTATAAGTAGTGGATAATGATCAGTATGTAGTGAAAATTTTTGCACATATACAAACTGATGGAATTTCTTAACTACAAAGACCATGACCAGGTCTCCTTCAGCCAGCTGACTACAGTTTTTTCAACAGATGTTAAGATCCTTGAGGCATACATTATTTAATGTTCACCTCCATAACAATAGTGGGAAATGACAGCTCCAAATCTGAATTCTGAAGTATCAATGGTTATAATCGCTTCCAGATTACTATATTAATGTATAAGAAGTTGGTCAGATATTAACAAATTTTTTGCTTTTTGAAAAGCTGCATTGTTTCTCTGCCCATCTCAAACATTGGCCTTTACACAATAGTTCATATAAAGGTATTAGCACATGATTTATCTTAAGAAAACTTTTATTACACAATAGTTCATATAAAGGTATTAACACATGATTTATCTTAATAAAACTTTTAAATCCTAGAAAGGCCTATAAATCCTTCTTTACTGCTTTAAACATTTCTGGGTTAGGATATTTTCTCTGTTTACTTGTAATGTGATTCAGAAGCCTAATCTCTGAAATAGCCCATATATTCTTTATATTATACAGCTTAGCACCAACTCTGTCAATTTTGAGCAAATTTTATAATGCATATTTCCAGTGCATGCTTAGTCTGGGCATTAATAAGTATGCCATCCAGATGTAAGATAATTTCTTCCATGTCTTGGAACAAAATATCCATCTTAGTGTGAAAATGTTTGGAGCAATGGTAATCCAAAATGGTAATTTACTACATTTAAAAAGTTCAATGTTGACTGTTAATGGTTGATAACTTCTCCTTCTTTGGGCGACAAGTATCTGATGAAATGTGTGTTTTAAAAAATGACACTTTCTGCAGTGATGCTAGAACATTGTGCACACTGAACAATGCAGTAATCTCCATGAAGATGTATAGTCCCATCAAGTTTCATAATCATCACTACCAAGTTTTCTACTGGTAGCAACACACTTTTCAAAACCATATTTGTAATTTCAACTTTTGGTTTAACATTTAGAGAATCTTACATGGTTTAAATTTTGTAGGCTAAGCATCCTTTAGTAATTCTATGTCCACTGGCTATGTCTTCAGTTCAGTTAATTCTGGTTTGAATAGCCATGGAAACTTATTTTTAACTTCAGCTATTACTTGCACCTTTTTGACTTATTTTAGATGTATCCCTAATGATTGAAATCAGTTTTTGCATAATAAAGAGCTTGTGTTTTTCTTCATTGTAAATAAAGGTATCACTTTATGTGTAACATTACATTTTAATAGTACCATCAGTTTATTACATATGTCTATTTTGATTTCTTTTAAATCTGTGGCTAGTATATCTGTATTTCCCAAATTCCATTTATTTTTATCAATAATTATATTCTACTCTTTTAGTTATAAGATAGGTAATCTCACATCACATATGTCTATTTTGTTTTCTTTTAAATCTGTGGCTAGTATATCTGTATTTCCCAAATTCCATTTATTTTTATCAATAATTATATTCCACTTTTTTAGTTATAAGATAGGTAATCTCACACCACTATCACTGTCCATATTTATTTTATGTTTGCATGTAATCACATTTTAGTGTAATGTGGCCATTACCTGTGTCCTTTATCTTTCTGATAACATGTTTTCTCTTCACTGCACTTCCATCTGATTTAATGTCTGGACACGGATGAGCATTAAACTATGGGTTTTTTTTATGGCAAACATGATCCAAATGACTTTTAATATTATGATTGCATTTTTCTAGTTTAAATCAATAAAGATTTTTAATGTGACTTTTCACATCACAACAATAACAAATCAGGTTATCCTTTACAGCTTTTGCAGATGCATTGAATTTTTGTTTTATTCACATGATCAAGTTATTTTACACACCCATTAAAGCTTGAAATTCTGATGTATTGTCTAATGCAGCCTCTTGTGTAATATATTTTACAACTGCTGGTTTATAGGTCAGCTCTAATTCACTTAGTAAACTTTTTCTGAGGTTAAAGTTAGATATTTTATATAATAATTGTTTCAACAACATGTTAAAACAAATTTCCATTGTTTAGCCATTGCTCACAGTGCTAAATTATAATCATAATACCATTCATGAGATAAGTGTTTTCTCATTCTAAAACATAGATGGGCCACCCATTTAGATACTACTGATTGAAAATAAACAATTAGAATTTCAATTAAATCTTTTTATGGACTATTCTCAGAGCTTTAGGATCACAAATATGTAGAATATCACTTCCAACAAAAATAAAAGTAGAGACTTTGACTTTGTCATTCTTAACTTTATCTATGAGATGTTCGATGTTCTTGGCATATGTATTCCATATAGCTCATGAATATTGTGACTCAGCACTGTCATTATTAATGTCTACTATTCCATTTGGGTTAAACATTAATTACCTTGTATTATTCTGTTGTTGCTTGTAACATTTTTATCACTATCTTCACAAATAGGTTACACTGTTGACTGATTCACCCTGGCATGCATTAGGTGCAGATGTGTGGATGGAAAAAGAGACAAATCATGGGAAAATGGGATAGCCAAATTTTTATATGAGAAATGCAAAAAGCAAATAAAGTATTTGTCTGAAGGTTTGTAATGATGGTATATTAGAAAATGTGATATGTTGGACTATTTCCATCATTTATGAGTGAATGTCGAATGTATAGAAAATTTTAAACTTTATTTAAACTTTTCAAATACAAACAACTTTGTTAGTAATAACACTCAAATAGACAATACAGGTTAGTAATTACACAAAGGTTTAGAGTAGTATTATTCTCCACTCTTCATCAGGTGTTGCTGGCCTATATGCATAAGGACAATATTCGCTTAGAAGTTGAACTCGCACCTTTAGATTCTTGAATATTGAATTTAAGGCAAAAGCTCTACCAACTGACCTGTCAGACAGGTCAGTTGGTAGAGCTTTTGCCTTAAATTCAATATTCAAGAATCTAAAGGTGCGAGTTCAACTTCTAAGCGAATATTGTCCTTATGCATATAGGCCAGCAACACCTGATGAAGAGTGGAGAATAATACTACTCTAAACCTTTGTGTAATTACTAACCTGTATTGTCTATTTGAGTGTTATTACTAACAAAGTTGTTTGTATTTGAAAAGTTTAAATAAAGTTTAAAATTTTCTATACATTCGACATTCACTCATAAATGATGGAAATAGTCCAACATATTACATCTAGCAAATGAAAAGGTTTGGTAGACTGCAATTTATGGATAATAAGAGAATAGCCAAAATAGCATTTAATTGGATTGTACTTGAAAAGTTTAAATAAAGTTTAAAATTTTCTATACATTCAACATTCACTCATAAATGATGGAAATAGTCCAACATATCACATCTAGCAAATAAAAAGGTTTGGTAGACTGCAATTTATGGGTAATAAGAGAATAGCCAAAATAGCATTTAATTGGATTAAAGGACATGCAACAAGATGGGTGGGAAAAGTAGTACAGTATACAGAAGATAGATTTGGATAAAGAATTTATTCCATACTTATACAAAAGGTGAGATGATTGTGTTAGGAGAATTGTTGAGTGTTATAGTAGTAAGGGATGGGATAGAAGAATAGATGCATTAATAAAAAATAGGAAGGTGGAGAGATGAAAAACTAGTAATTAGAGTAAAAAGAGTTTAAATATATATAAAAGTAAACATAATATTGGGTGTGAGTTAATATGTAATAATAGCAAGGAAAGTAGTTCACTGTTTAAGGCTCAAACAGAATCTTTAGCAACAAGGAAATATACACATAAATGGAAAAATATGGATGATTTAATCTGAAAGTAATGTAAGAAAGGTATAGAAAATATTAGGCATCTGTTAATTGAATGTAAATGCCTGCAAGTAGAATAGGTGTACAAACAATAAAGTTGTGGGAGAATAAATATAAACATAGTGATTATGCTGAAGTATGTTCTTGATTTTTACACTGGATTTGAGAAAAGATAAGGGAAATTTAGATATAAAGGCCATGGAGATTACAAAGATTATGTTGTGAAAATGGGATGGAGCAGAATAGAGAAGAATATGGAAAAAACAGGGTGGGAAATGTAAAAGCAAGGTAAGGTGGCTATCAGTTTTCTCTGGGCATAGTGGCTGAGAGATTCCTGACTCCGAAAAAGGAGAACCCACATTGTATTGCATCTCATTGCTGTGAATTCAGGAGTATTTCCAATAATACCCATTGAACAAACATCAATTTTTAATAACTAAGACAAAACTTTAAAACTCAACAAGCTGACAAAATGAAAACAATAAAAATAAAAAGTAGAACTTTATTTTGGAAAAGTGATTGATAACAAATTGACATGTAGAATAAATTACCTCACACATTGCAAATATTAATATAGTCCGTTAACTTTAGTTTCCATTAAGTTGTATTTTACATAAACAATAAAATAAATGAGCAGATAGCATCTAATCACAAATTGTAATCAATTTTTTACTTAGGCTGATTAATTTCCCTTTTTTGTATTTTAAAGCTATGCAAACAACTTTAAGCCAATAAAAATCACATCACCACCTCCTCTTATGCTTGTGTATAACTTTTTAAAACAGGCAAAACTCACTATATATATTGCCACATACAGCAAGCTAGAGAAATCAATGGATTCCAGAAGGCTAGTGCATAAAATTACCATCTAGTGCCTACTCATCCAATATCCCCAGACTAGTTTCTGGCTTATGGCCTTCATCAGTGAGGAAGCCTTGGATCTGAGAGCACTGCATCTAGATCTTAGAATTTAATGCAACCCTCTAGCAAACATCTTTTATCTCCATCTAACTACAAAACTATGAGTCTTAAACTGAAAACACCTTAATGTTTTCAATCCAAGCCCATTAGCTTATATAGTCATATGGGTCTGAAGCCAGTTCAGTACCCATACATTTTGGTGTTTTTTGGTTTTTTAATAACCATAGCCACCACTATCCTATTAGGCAAAATTAATTTTAAGCCAATAAACATCACACCACCACCTCCTCTTATGCTTGGGTACAACTGTTGTTAAAACAGGCAAAACTCACTATATATATTGCCACACACAGCAAGCTCGGGTAATCAATGGATGCCAGAAGGCTAGTGCATTAAAATCCCCAGCTATTGCCTACTCATTCAATATCCCCAGACTAGTTTCTGGCTTATGACCTTCATCAGTAAGGAGCCTTGAATCTGAAAGCACTGCATCTAGATCTTAGGATCTAATGCAACCCTCCAGCAACCACATTTTATCTCCATTTAACTACAAAATGGGCTCAAATTGAAAACATTGAGGTGTTTTCAGTTTAAGACTCATAGTTTTGTAGTTAAATGGAGATAAAAGATGTTTTCTGAAGGGTTGCATTAAATCCTAAGATCTAGATGCAGTGCTCTCAGATCCAAGGCTCCTCAATGACGAAGGCCATAAGCCAGAAACCAGTCTGGGGATATTGGATGAGTAGGCACTAGATGGGATTTCATGCACTAGCCTTCTGGAATCCATTGATTACTCTAGCTTGCTGCATGTGGCAATATATATAGTGAGTTTTTGCCTGTTTTAATAAACAACTTTAACTTAGGCCACACTTTTTTTCTTCTTCCAAGAAATTGCATTATCTCTCAACTTACAATTTTATTAGCATGTGTTAGCCTCACTTGTTATGTTATGTGCTAATTTTTAGAGTGCACCTTTTAGTAATAATAATAACAATATAAGGTTTGCATGATTACAATTTTTCATTAAACTTTATTTACAATAATAACAAATTACTTTAGATGCTCCTATATATTTAAAAAGTATGTTGAAGATAAGAGTGGCTGCTCTTCTTTAAATAAATTTTTTGGTAAGATTTGTAGAGGTCCCTACTGTTGTTTTTCAGGCACATGGTCTTAAGGTTATATATAGCCTTAATATATATTACTCTACATAATGAGTCTGCACTTTACAAATTTAATTATTACAACTTTATATTATCTTAAAAGATTTTTAAGCATAAGATCTCAACACTGACTCATTGTAAATCGAAAGATTTAATGAATGTTAGCATGTTATAGAAATTGTGAAATTAAATGGGTGAGGTATTTAATAGCCTTACACTCTCAAATCAAAATGCTTTAGATTTGCCTACATATTTAAAAAGTAGGTTGAAGATAAGAGTGGCCACTCTTGTTTTTTAAAATAAATCTTGTGTTAAGATTTGTAGAAGTTCCTACTGTTGTTTTTTAGGAACATGGTCTCAAGGTTATAGCCTTAATATATATTACTTTGCAATAATAACATATATATGTTCACAGACAGGCCAGTTTTTTACTTGACCTGTTAACATCTTGACTCTCATTACAGGATTTTGAGCTTCTATTAGTGTTATAAAGAATTTTTATTTTATCATTATCTTTAACTCTATTTTTTGTAGTCTCTCAATTTGTTTGAGGTATTGCATACTTGATTTTTTGATGTTTCTACCCAAAGGCTGATTATAATTTTTTTTTCATTTATATTTTTATTCTTTTTTGTGGGTTATTGCTTGAACAGATGTACAATTAATATTTATTTTTGCCATTAACTTTTTATATGGATTAACTCTTGCTATTATCATATTGGCTTTTTGGTAATAGTAATTTTTGCACCTCATGTCCAAGGCAGCTAAATAATTCTGCACATTTTGAAAATATTTCTGTTGGAAGTTATAATAATATCTTTCATTACTTAGAAAGTTATGCTTTATGAAATTATAAAGTATTTCTCTGAGAGTACTCAGAAACTAAAGATCTTTAATTATAACACATGCCTTCTACAAATTGTAAGTAGTTTCTTCAATTCCATGTCATTATTTTATTCTGGAATGTATAATATCTGGCTCTGACTTACTTTTTCCCACTTCAGGAATTATTGATCAGGGCATCTCTAGAAATTCTAATGCTGATGGAATATATACAGCACTGATTTTCATCAACTATGAGCCATGTTATGTAAATGATTTCACAGCACAACTTTTATTCTATTTCATTGAGTAAATTTAAAGAAACAAACACTCTAATACATCATTAAATAATTGAGTGAATTTAAAGAAACAAACACTCTAATACATGATTAAATAATTAATATCCCACATATCCTCTAAATATTTTTATGATGATAAGATTGCTCATTTCATTATTAACCTTACTAATTTCTTATAATTTGACTAGTAATCTTCATGCTTTAGAAATAAATATCTAATTTTTGTCAGTATTGATAGTATTTTGGGTACTTTATCTCTAAGAATAAGGCTACTTTAAGAATTGTTGCCTCTTTCCCTAGTACTTCTGGCATTCATTTTAGTGTCTAAAATTTGATTTTTTTTCTATCTCATCCTTGTACTTTTGTTTTACTTCTTTTATTTTTCTTGCAATCTTTTTTAACCGGCTTTCAATCTATTGTTTAACCTAGTCCACCTTAAGCAGACCTTTTTTTGTATATATTTAATTTTGTCTTCTATTGGGGAAAATGTCTGATTTGACCTTAATGAATCTGTTCTGACACTTCTAAAATTGATTTTTTGCAGATTATCATATTTTCACAATACTAATTATTTTCTTATTAATTTTTAAATTTTTCCTTTACTCTATCTTTTTTGTTCTTTGTATTTTTCTCTCTAATTCTTTTTTTTTGTGTGTGCATTTTTTAATATCATTTTTAAATTCTTCTATTTTATCACTTTCTTCTTTTATTTTTTGCACTAATTTTATGATTGCTACCATCTACAGTGATATTACATTTTGATTGTTTGGTTGTTTTTTTTGCATTCAGATGATTCTACTTTACATACATCAGATTTAGATTGATTTCTAGTGCTCTCATTCATTTGATAATATTTCATAATTTAATTAGTTTTACAATTATCTATTATAGCTACCTCAATTTTTGATACAACATTTTATTTTCCAACAATTTTTGTATCAAATTTATTTTCATATTCAATATTTTTATTACTTCATTAAATTTTTTGATCTAAATATGATAAATGTTAATTCATTGTATGTCATATAAAAAAATTCTCTTTGTTTTTTGTTAGATATTAGCTTTAACTCAAATTGATTTCTACATTTTAAAATATATACAGTGTGTATCAGTAAAAAGGTGACTGGTTCTTCCTCCAAGCTACTAATATTGTCATCTTTAAATAAATGCATATGATAAGTACTTATACATAGTTTATCTAGTCACCAGAAAAAATTTAAGGTACCAGCATGTTTGTATCACAAGTTACGACATAAAATGTGACAGTGAGTTTTGTCCCTTCATACGCTATCTTCAATATTCTCACCACCATCACAAAATCTTGAAAACCCATTTGAAAACATTTGGGGAACTCATGCTTCACTTTTATATACAGTTTGCACCATTTCAAATGTTTCAGTAGCAGTTTTACCTAATTTAAAATAAAATTTAATATTAGCAAGTTGTCCCATTGGGAATTATACTAAACATTGTCACATTTTATCACAATTCAACTAAATAACTAAATTATGTTACTACATTACATAAAACATATGTTCAGTCAGAGATGGGCATCTTGAAGAGAGAAGTAATTACAGTCATCTTTTTATTGGAATATAGTGATTATATATATATATATATATATATATATATATATATATATATAATCACTATATTCCAATAAAAAGATTATATATATATATATTAAAAAATTTTAAATTTTAAGTTATATTTGTATGATATATAAATAATAATAGAATAATTAAATTTTATAGTACAATTTTAAGCTGAAAATACCTGGTATATAACAGTGTAATAGATTATTTTAAAAGAAAACAGTTAAATAAAGCTTAATAATATCCTTGCTTATGGTTGTAAAAGCTGGCCATATAAAATAATACAGCTATAAATAGTTAAAAGTATATTAATAATTTGAATATAATATTTTAAAACTAATAAATTAAATAAATACTATCTGTAATGTTATAATTATATTTAATAGACAAAATTAATAGAGTATATTTTATTAATAAACTGTGGGATGGTGAGAATTATATTTAGTTCTACAAGTTTAAATTATTTTCCAAATTTTTATAAAATATATCAGTTTTGGTAATTTAGACCGAGACGTAAATAAAAAATCATTTGATAAAGTTAGTAAACACGTGACTGTATATTATATACCTTCACACACACGCTTGTTAAAATAATAATAAAGTTTGTGAATTTAAAACTAGATATAATTGCCATCGATCCTTAAAGTACAAGTTGAAGTATTAAATATTGTTTTAATAATTATTTTAAAAGTTTAAATAATTTTTTATAAAACTATAACTGAATTTAAAAATATTAGTCTAAATAATATTTGAGACATGACATCATCAATTCTTTATTTTAAACGTCTATTCTGTTATAAAACTAAAATGGATAAATTTGTTCGCGCTAAAATAAAGTTATTAACCAATCAACGGAGGTAAATTAGCAGACAAAAATATAAGAATTAGAACTGAGGAGAGAAGAAATGTGTAAGTGAAAGAGAAAGTAACACATTTTGTAGCTGATAACACCGTAGCTGGAAAAGTGATATAAATTTAAAATTTGGTATTTTAAAAAAGTTCTTTTGTAACATATAATATATTTTGACTGTATCGATATGAATTGCTAATTTTAAAAGTTATCTTACCAGGGAATTTATTGGAATTTAACCTAAAACCTACAGTAACATGGAAGTACAAGGAAAAATATCTAAATTTATTACCAAAGGAGGAATATTTGGAAATTGTCTTAATACAACTTTATTTATGCTCAACCAGAAACTTAATTTTGTCACTCAAAGAAATATAATTGGGACGCTATATGAGAACCTAAGAGAGAAGTTATTTGCCGTCAGGAAAAAATTATGGCGCATAGAAATTATAAGGCTACTTTAAAGTTATGTTATACTTCTCTATGGAAAAAATTTAATATGCGTTTTATTATAAAAAAAAAATCATGATGAAGAAAGAGTGTTTATCTTTTAAAGGAAAACATTATTAAAAAATATAGTTCCAGAATTTGAAATAAGAAAAGTAAAGAAAAATATGAAAAGTGCTATTATAGGTCTTAGGGAAGGGAGCAGAAAAACTTTATCTAGGAAATGATAAAAAATATTATAAAGAATTCAATGGAGAAAATGCTTGATTGATAAAATATAAAATTAAATTACTTAGTGAAAATGGATTCATGGAAATCAGAAAATTTAATGAATTTTTAAATAAAAGTCCGTACAAGATGCATCGGGGTAAAGTCGCAAGGAAAATATTAGCAGACAATAGTAAAAGAGAATGCCATGAATTAATAATTGTATACAATATTGTGAAAAACCAAGGATTGTCGTCGATGAAGATTTATTAAACAGAGCTATTGTTTTACTTTAAAATAGAACATTAAGTGACTAAAAGAAGAAATAAAATATTTTTTTTTTTAGCTTAAATATGAACGGTTCAAGAAAGTCTGGTGAAGAAGTATCGTAAATATAATTTAAATATTTTTTTTATTGATTGTATTTAAAATATAAAATGCTATATTAGATTAGGGAAAACATATAAACATAAATTTAATAATAATGAGATTTAAATATAATAGCTTAATAGAATGATAGAAATATTGTTTTAAAAATAAAAAGTATGTATGGAAGTTTTAATATCTACAAGAATTAATGGAATGGTGAAGCCTACAGAACACGATCGAGAAGATCAAGATCGTTTTGGTAATTTTGGTATTTATTCATAATGCATAATGTATTTTTTTAGATCATCTATTGAGTAAGAATGATGTGTGAAAGTTTTAAAATTATAAGTACACATTTTATACAACATTAAAACATATTCTGAGATAAGAATAATTTTAAATATGCATGCAATAAGTTATTTCAAGTATAATTAATAGTATAAGTTGTCAAAACAATTGTGTGATTCTTTTGAACTTTCATGTAACAAAGTATTAGATATTTTAAAATAGTTTGTATATGATAAATATACGAGAAAAGTAGTAAAAGATTTTCTTAGAGAACAGTTGTATAGTTTTGAAATAAAATGAATTTTATTATTGTTAGAAATGTAGATAAGAATTTGTCGATGTACTGTATAGAAAAATCTAGAGAAATAATAAGATCGGATAGTGACTTGGTAGTACTCGTGTAGAGGAAACCAAGATGATGTTTTGCTAAGAAATAAGAAAAATAAAGTATTTGGATCATAGTTAGTTTGTGTGATTTCAGTATAGCTAACTAAGCCCTATCACTGAACACATATATTTTGGACAGTGTCTTTACGTATCTTTTAAACTCTTTGATGTTATATAAAGCTGAAGAAATAGCTTTAGCATCACTCCTATAATAGAGGTGGGTAGACAGACAAAGGTCGCTCCTCTATAGTGTTTTTAATTCACTGTGCCATTATTGTCAAGGTTTATGATGGATAATATTCTAGTTATTTTGATCCTGTGCATCTATTTTCGCTATCCTTGTTTCGTGAATCTGCATCGTCAGAAAGATATTTTTTACAGAAATAATGAATAAAATAGAACTGAGGGTATGTTATCGTTTAAGTAAGAATAGTTTATTTACTGGAATGTGTTAGAACTGTGTAATTTTAAAAGTGAAAGTACAAAAATCATAAAGAGAGAAAGAATCATATAATACAGTTTTAAAACCAATTTGGAAACGAATATAAGATTTTAAAAGAGAAATCTAAAACAAAGTTTTTTTTTTTAAGTGATAATAAAAATTTGAATATTTTATAATAATATTTAGAAAATGAATATTGCATGTTTGTTAAGAAAATAATTCAATAATGTGTAATAGACACATATATTTGTGCATGGTGTGTTAATAATTGTAATTACCATCCGAAGCAAGGCTTGAATGAGTATATTAGATTAATAAGCATTGTATAGTGAACAATAAAATGTAATATCAAATGTAGAAGAATGTTTTTTGAATCTGTAGGATTCCATATAACTAATATAAAATTAGAGTTTTATGATTTTGTAGAATGTTTACTACGAATGTAATTTTATAAAAATATAATTTTAAAAAATAGTAGGGATACAAAGTATTAGTGATAATTATAAATAAATACATTTTGTAACAAGCTAAACTAAAATAAGAAATCCAATAATAATAATACTGTACTTTCTTAAGTATTTAAAAGATGAGAATTAACTAGAAAAATAAGGAGAAGTTTAATTTTCATTTTATAAACTAGTAAAAATAACTTTGTGATAGGAGAGTAAGGATATCCAATGTACATAATGTAAAATAGTGTTATTTGTTTATGTTATTAATAAACTTTGTTGTAAATTTATTATAAAGCTTTGTGTCTTCGTTATTATTTCTCCACATGGATGCATGATATCACAATACACATTTATAATTGAAACAGACATATAGTTTTGCACAAAATAGGTAAACATAAAAGTGTTATAATAATTTTGAAAATTTATTTGGATGATAAAATTAAAAGATCATAATTATATCATTTATTGGTCATAAGTTGGTTGCCACAATATTAAAATAAATTATATGCTAATGTTACCACACGTATTTTGTTGTCAGATTATTAAAATACTACCACGTACGTAATTATTTATTTCATTTAGGAAGTAATAAGATTATATTATACTATTATTATTATTATTATTATTATTATTATTATTATTATTATTATTATTATTATTATTATTATTATTATTATTATTTATTGTTAGTTGCTGCGTAGTGAATTTATGACATAAAATTCCCTTTTCATAGTTTACTACCGTAATTTTAAATCAGTTAGAATACAATTTATGAACCTGAGATTTTATTTTATTTTATTTATTCTATTTATTTACTTAATCTTATTTAATTGAGCTAGATTATTATTTCAAAGAATATTAAGACATGATTATTATTTTAATCATAATGAAAAGAGTTTAGAAAGTCGTAAGAATACTATAAGTTAGTTATTTAGTATAGTAAAAGGGGAATAGTGTTCTTATGCCATTGAGATAGTATCATGTGGATAATATCTCAATGTAGTCTGTCTCGTTCTCCGTGTCGTCACTCCATGTCTCATGAAAATAATAAATATTTATTAATTCATTTACAAATATAACTGTACTTGTATTTTAAAAGTTAGAACCAGTAATCATTTTAATTAACGCTGGATATTTCATTTTTATTTATTTGTTAAACTGAGCTAGAACCCGGAATATATTTTAAACAGTATATATAAATTTTATGCGTAATAATATTTATTTAGTAATTATGATATGGAGAGGACGTGGACGGACGGAGGAGGGCAGAATATATATATATCATATAACAAATTCACAAGCACAATAGTCGAGGTTTCACTTATTTCATTGGGTGCCAATTACGTATTTCTGCCGCCTTTAAATTGGTCACTAAGTATGCATTTAAATAAAGCGTCCAACTGAGGATATATTTGCCGTTTGCACGAACCTTTACATTGGTTATCAATAATGTGATAACAATATATACAATTTTATTCTATTGACCAATAATAGTAAATCGGTTTCTAAAGTGTTTCATTTAATTTAAGAATTTCATATAAAAAATATACCAAATATAATGTTTTGTTACGACAAAAAAAATTAATTTCTTATCATTGATTCAAAATATGCACTAAGCGTTAAAAATCTGATTATAAAAGTGAAGAACTAAAATTAAAAAAACAAAAACAACATGAATTAAGTATATTATTAAAACAAGAAATATATATTAATTTAATCTAAATGTAGTTTATAATATATATAATCAGGTTGCCTTTTTTCGTGGTATTTTTTTTGAAAATAATTTTTAATCATCAGCAGCACTTTAATTATTTCAATTATCTCTACAAAACTGGTATTTCAGAAAAATACAAATTTACTAATTAAAATTAAACATGTCCCAAAATATCTTAACATATATGTATATATGGCTGCATGAAGGGGTTTTGCTGCTAATTGAAGAAGATCCTTTAGATTCTTGCTTTTGAGGTTTAAAGGAACCAAAGTTGAGCAAGAAATCTCCAGTCCACATACTCTTATTATTACATGTAGTTCTTATTATGTGATTATTTACAATAATAAAGGCACATGGATGGGGAGCTTACAAACATGCACAAGCCAGCATGGTGAGTTAATTAGCTTTTTACCTCTGAGTTTAATCATAAGGTCTTTCTTTTCAGTTGTCTGATAGTTTTTAACTGAAATATCAGTTGAGTTTTTCGAAGACTGAATAAATGTATGTGAATGAACTTTTTTTTTAGTATATATTTACAAATCATAATAGATATATAAATAATATTTATTTTCAAAGCGCAGATGATTTGAAATTAACTTACGAGAGAGTGCAAGTCTCTCAGCGCTTGTGATTATTAATAGCCAATCAGATCGTAAATACTGGGACAACGATTTAACAAGAAAAAATTGGTAACCACTCTTAACTTTACTTGTCTGTCTATATATCCATATGCTGCATAGTGAATCTAAAGATTTCATGCTGTATGTTTGTAATTTGAAGTCAGTGAGTAGTGTGTGAAGATATTTAATATTCACACTTTCCAGATATAAGTACTTTGGACTGGCTTGGATATATAGACAGACAAGTAAAGTTCAGAGTGGTTACCACTCTTTTCTTGTTAAATACGTTGTCCCAGTATTTACGATCTGATTGACATTAATAATCACAAGCGCTGAGAGACTTGCATCTCTCGTAAGTTAATTTCAAATCATAATAGATAAAACTAAATCAATGCCTGTTATTCCCAGGAGGCTGTAAATTTTCCAGCCAAGGCAATGTTTAGTGTCCAAATGTGGGAGGTGCTAAGAATCTCATTGTGGACCCTAATTATCATTTGATGACAACCCTTTATTTAAATACTTACAACAGCAGATACCTTTGAGGTGAAGGAAGATTGCAAGAATTGGAAGAAGAAATATCTAATATTTAATGGGACATTATGGAACTGTATGAAAATTGATTTAAAATATGGAAATGTATTGTACTACGAAGACACAAACATTGAAAGCAGAAGTGGAATGGGATTTATTATAAATAAAAAAGTGGATAAATAACATTGTGGAGATTGATGGCATATCAGACAGAGTTGTAAGGTTAGTCTTTCAACTTAATGGTAGATATCGAATCTAGATAATTCAGGTTTCTGGCCCAACAAGATCTCAGTGTGATGAGGAAATAGAGGATTTTTATATGGATATACAAAAGGCTTTTGATAAGATAAAATAACAATTTAAAATTGTCATGGGAGTCTTTAATTCAATAAGTGGTAAATAATTGAAAGACAAAAGTTTGATAGATAAATTATGTTGATAGAAATGAGAAAGAACAGATATTTTGAGAATGCAGAAAAAGAATTCTTTTTTGAAAAAATGTTAAACAGAAATGGACATGGAAACATGCAAATGAAGGCACAACAGAACTGGACTACATTTTACCTAACAGAAAATACATATTTCAAGTTTGTGATGTTCTTAATAATTTCAACACAGGAAGTGATCGTTGATTAGTGAGATGTAATATACATACATGTTAATGGAACACTAAAGAGACAAAAATTGTTAAACAAACAGTATTCATTGTTGATATTCTAATTTGTAGAAACATTCCAATGAATTTAAATTAGCACTTTCAAATTGTTTTCAAATATTAACAAATTTTGAACAAGATTCAGATTTGAAAAAAATCAATAGGAAGATAACTGATAACACTTTTAAAAATGGCAACACAAATAGCTGGTACAAAAAAGCAGGAATTGACCAGTAAAATTTCTACTGAGATTAAAGAATTTATAAAAAAAAAAGGAATGTGAAAATATATATAAATTATGCATTAAAAAGGATTGAATATCTCAAATTTTGTTAAATGGTACAAAAAAGAGTTGATAATGATATAAGAAAGTATAATTGTGAATTAGCAAGAAAACTATAGAAGAGAATAAAATTCCCAAGAGTATAAAACAACATTTTGGTATTGGTAGAAAACTTATATTTGCAATTAGAAAAAATATGGAACTATTACTAAAAAGATAGATGGCATCTTTAAATATGTAGATTTCTATCAAAAATTATATAATAATAAAAATAAGTACCATCTACAACTATTATATATTTTGAATTGCACAGGATTTTAAATGAAGAAGTGAGATATGCAATTAAATGTATGAAAAAGGAAAAAGCTTCAGGTAATGATGGAATTATAATTGACATCTTAAAAGAAACAAGTGAAGAATATCAAATGTCTAAATGCTGGAATTATATTTGATATCTTAAAAAAAGCCGGTGAAAAGTAACAAAATTTTTAGCAAAGTTATATACCAAATGTCTAAATGCTAAAGATGTAGCAGATGATTGGAAAAATCCAGTATTAATATTTTAAAAAGGTGATAAAGAAGATATTAGAAATTACAAACCTATCAGTCTTTTATCAGTTTTATACAATTTTTTTACCGTGATAATTACAACTTGCCTAGAGAGAATAACCAAAGAACAAGCTGGAATTAAAAGTGCTTTTAGTACAATGGATCATATCCAAGTATTAAAAGTAATTATAGAAAGAACCAATGAATATGAGTTATCATTAGACTTGGACTTGTAAATTATGGAAAGGCATTTGATTTTATAAGCATTTCTTCAGTGATTATGACATTGAAACTTCATGGTATAGACCCAAGATAATGTCATATTTTGAAGAATATTTATAAAAATACTACAGCAATTAGATTACATTATAATAATAGGTTAATTAATATTGAGAAGGGTGTGTGACATGTTGACGCTTATATCTCCATAACTTTTAAAACAGTTTTGCAAGAAATATTTTGTGGATTAAAATGGGAAGCTTGGGTAGTATAAATAAATGGAGATTATTAAAGTTATCTAGATTTTTCAGATGATGTAATTGTTTCTGCATATAATGCTTTAGAGCTTCAGAGAATGTTGCAAATGTTATCAGAATAAAGTAAGATGGTATAGGACTAAAGGTAAATCGTAAAAAGATTAAGTAATAATGTTCAACAGATTTTATCATAAAAAAATAAAGATAGATAATGATGAGTTAGAAAAAATTAACAATTACAAATACTTTGGTCAGATTATTACTACAAATGGAAATATAATGGATGAAATTATTCATATAACTAAATTGTTTGGAGTGATTTTGATAGAACTAATTTAATGTTTAAATGAAATATGTTTATCTGTTTTAAAAACTAGTTTTTTATTTATGGATTTAAGACTTAGAGAAATATAGATACTTTAAACCATTCAATGGAGTATGGAGTAATGTATAATAGGAATGACAAAAGAGATCAAAAATAAAATGTGTGGGTGAGAGACTAAACAGGTGTCTTTGAAAGAGTTAAGAGACTGGAGT
The DNA here is from genome assembly GCA_028023455.1 of Epiperipatus broadwayi. Taxonomy (NCBI): domain Eukaryota; kingdom Metazoa; phylum Onychophora; class Udeonychophora; order Euonychophora; family Peripatidae; genus Epiperipatus; species Epiperipatus broadwayi. Next base: position 5,030,587 of record JAQFVV010000034.1, read on the forward strand.
GAAGTTGGGCTGGACATATTTCTAGAAGCATTTCAAGAGATTGTAAAGAGCTAGAAATAGACTGCATGTCAAATAGATGGATGAAATAAGGAAATGTGATGGGGCGATGTGGAGAAGAGAGGCTAGAGATTGGATATGGACTGAACTTGGAGATCTTTATCCTGCAATGTATCAAAAACGATTGAAAATGATTATGTATATTCTTTTACTTTCTTTGCATTTCTTCATATATTCATATATGTATTACTTACAATAACTTCCTTCATATACACTTTAATGCAAAATTTTTTTAATGATTCCTTTATTTTCTTGACAAAATAAAGGCATCGTTAAAAAAAATTTGCATTAAAGAGTATATGAGGGGAGTTATTGTGAGCAATATATATGAATATTTTAGAATTAATTTTTGACATTTTTTGTTATATTACCAATATTTTTGTTCTTATAATTACAGAACTTATTAAACTTTAAACTTTTTTTATTAAACACTGTGCAAAAATAGTTTTTTTAATGTTTTATTTTTATTTATTTTTTTATAAAAATACAGTCTTAATTCAATGAAAAGTGGATCAAAAAATATAATGCCACTATTGTTTATCCTTATAATGATAGGCAATTTTGCCTGGAAAAGGGGGAGACATTTTTATTGATAGGAGAATGTTAAATAAAACTTGCCTGAAGATTAGTGATGATGGTATATTAGATGTGCCAATAAAATGGTAAATTTTACATGTCCTTTCAAAAAATATTATAAAAGGATTATTTATTGTTTATTTCAAACCAAACATTGATGGTACCCAAAAATAAAGTGCATCCTGTCTGTCTCAATGCAATCTTCAATAAAAAATTTAACACATTAAAAGCAAAAACTGGTTTTCATTATGCAAATAAACAGTCTCCACAAAAGAAATTTAAAAGCTTATTTAGCATATAATTAAAATTATAAACTTTCACTATATATACAATTAAATTCAAGTAAAAGTAAATTGAAAAATGTGTACATTACCTAAGCAATAATTGTAATTTAACCAGTGATAATATGAACTATTTCCACCATCTACAATTAAATGTTGAATGGCTAGAAAATTTTAAACTTTTTAAATATAAACAACTGTTAGTAATAACACACAAATTGAGTTGTATTATTTTCCACTCTTCTTTAGGTGTTGCTGGCCTGGCCAGTGACAATACTAATATAGGCATTGAATTTACAACTTTAAATTTTTGAAGAGCAAATTTTAAGGCAATACTCTAGACAACTGAACTATTGTGCCAACATATCACTGGTCAAGAGAGCAATATAATTTGAAATAGTATGTAATCTTCTAACCTGTATTGTTTCTTTATATGTTTATTATTTGAATTTGAAAAGATTAAATAAAGTTTGAAATTTTCTAGATATTCAACATTTAATAGTGGGTGATAGAAATAGTCCATATTATCACATGTTGAATAATTATTTTTTAGCCTAAGATACACATTTTTCAATTTACTTTTACTTGAGTTTAATTGTGTATGTAGTAAAACTTTATAGTTTTAATTATATGCTAAATAAATTTTTGAATTAATTTTGTGGAGACTATTTATATGCATAATGAAAACTTTTATTACTTTTGGTGTGTTAAATTTTTTATTAAAGATTGCATTGAGATTACAGGATACTCTTTATTATTTTGTATGATCTATATTTGTTTTTTAAATATACAATGAATACTCTTTTATAGTATTTTTTTAAAAGAGGAGGTAAAATTCATCATTTTATTTTACAAAAATAATTTGTTTTTGATAGTGACAATATTTTATGTTATTAACATTAAAAAGTCTTAAAAAATTGAATAGAGGATGCAATTCAATGATGATTAATATAGTCGGTTGCTGTAAAAAAGTTTATCATATATTGGTGGTCAAGTCTACATATTGGAAAGCCAATTATCTATCAGTTCATTTCCTTGGAGGGTGAACATCTAATACAAAATAATGATTATAATTAAAGCTCCCATAATGAAAGCAAAAAAGTTATCCAAATAGATTTTCTTTCTTTAACTTATATTTTTCCATATGATTTTTTAAATTATGGTTATTTCTATAAAATTTGGGGGGCGGGGGGGGGGGGGGTTTGTAACTTTTTATACCCAGTGGACAAAATATAGGGAACACTTCATTATTCATCTTGTGTTATCTATGATTATTTATTACTTGGTTGTGTCAACAATGGTTTTGGATTTCCCCTGGTATCCAAAACATTGTACAACTTGAAATTACTCAATCATTTATAATATATTGATTTTAATATATATATATAAATAATCATAAAACATTTGAGATTATCATTTTATAATAATAACTATTATAATTAAAAAATAAGAAATATTAATTTAAACCACTAAACATCACATGATCACTATCTCATACTAGCACAATAATTGTTATTAAACAATTCAAAACAAAACAACACTCTCCATATAGTAGTGCCATCTTGTGCTAACAAGAGCAATCAATGGATGCCAGAAGGCTTGTGCATAAAATTCCTATCTAGTGCCTACTCATCCACAAGCCAGAAACTAGTCTGGGGATATTGGATGAGTAGGCACTAGATAGGGATTTTATGCACAAGCCTTCTGGCATCCATTGATTGCTCTTGTTAGCACAAGATGGCACTACTATATGGAGAGTGTTGTTTTGTTTTGAATTGTTTAAATATTAATTTATGTTAGAAACATGGAAACAGTCAATAAGTATATACTAAATGCATTTTCAGTGTTGAGCAATCTTGTCAAAATCAAAATTGGTGCCTAATATCAAAAAAGGATGATTTTTGATTATATTTTTTGAAATATATTTTTTTTTAGTTTAAGCTATTATAATAACTAATATGTGCTTTGCCTTTAGTATTGAACAATATCAGTGTTGAATAATATGTCTATAAAGAAATAGACCGTTTTATATTGTTCTTTTAGTTTATAAAGAAGATTGTCATGAATGACAATGTAAGTCAGAAGAACAAGTTTTAATCAAGCTAGATATATATTGTAAGATAATTTTTAGACTGATTTATTTTTATTAACTAAAATAGGAAAAAAATTATCTTATTGTTAAACTTTGAAACATTTAAATGATAAATATGCAATTAGTAGTAATCATGGTTGTGAATATATATGAACTGTTTGAGATTATTATTTTATAGTAATTATTATTACTATATATCTAAGTTGAATAAAATTCACTTTTCTGGGTATAGTTGTTCATGGAAGTCTTCTTTCTAAACAGAGAATTTAATAAAAATAGTCCATTCTTTTATTATATATACAGTCCAATGCTAAAGTCGGAGTACGTATTAGTTTCGATAAAAACAACTACAATAAATTGGTAATCTCAACGCTTTCACATATATTGATAACCATGATAATTTAATAATTATACAAATAATCATATATATAAGTATGCATATAATATTATTTATAACCAAAAATATTCCAATATGGAAAATAATTTTTTTATAACATTGGTTTAATTAACTAATGTGGAAGTACTGAGAAACCAGCGAGCTATATTAGTTTGTGAAAATATTAATTTTACTATTTAAACTAGTAACGCAGGATAAATTATCAGTAAAAATGTATTGGGATGGCTTTAATAAAGAGTTTGAATAGTAGAAATGATAGCACTGGCATCTAGAGTCTGAAGCACTATGTTAAACTGCATAAGGCAATTTTCAATATATATCAAATAAATCGATCAAGTTTTTTTTTTTTTTTACAGATTTTAAAGTAATAATTATAGCGAGAATTCTCATTCTTCTTTCAGAAATGACAAATAATTAAGATAGCTTTGTTATTTCTTGGTGGAGATTTACGCAATCACAGTATAATCCCTTGAGTATTTTACTTTATACTAGACCATTTTAATTCATAGAGAGTAAATTGATTTTGACAAATATTGTGCCTTCCTTGAGTACACATTTATAAATTAGTCCTATTTCTTCACAGACTATCTATTACTACTTCAGAAATGGCTGCTTCGTATCGGATCTTTTATTTATACAAATCACAAGTTAAAGTGTTTTCTTTTCTTTAAAATGAAATTATTTCACACTTTTTCTTTTGAGTTTTAAGACTAAATAAAAAACTTGAAAAAAAATATTTAAAAATCTTTTGTAGAACCTCTACATTTTTATTTTCATTATTAATTAATCAAAAAAAATTATAAATATATATTTTAAAAGTTAAATTCAGCCAGTTACATATATTAATTAATTTAATTTGATTCTTACAATATTATGGTTTTATTTAAAAAGGTAACCACTTCTCTAGTCAAAAATAATCTTTAATTTTTTTCTTAAACGTTCATTTCTTTAAAGAGATAAGCATAAATACATAATATATTTATAGGCCATATTTATTTCAACATTTGTGTGTGTGTGATTGCAATTTTGGGGTTTATTTGTGGCTTCATCACTTGGCCACCTTCACTACCTAAAAGATGCCAGAAGAAATCCAACAAAAACATTAGTACTATAAAAATATTATACAGAAACTGCACTTACTAATGATTACAAAACTATTTATAGGTTTCAACTGTGAAAAATCTTTACCCTAACTTTGATATACACATATAGCAAAACATAAGGTACACTGATAGCCACACTGCTGAGGAGTAGAGAAACATTATTTCTTTTTTAAAAAATTCTGGTTTTTAAAGAGAAAACTATATTTTCTTTTCAGAGCCATCTACTGTAAGCTTGAGTAATCAATAGTGCTATATACGTGTATAATAATGTTTTGTTAAAAGAAAATTATACGTATATAATAATTAATGTTTTATTAAAATAAGTTTTATTAAAAGAAATAGACAGGAATTTTGTAATTAAATTTGGTACGCTATTAAAGATAAGCGCTTCAGATCAGAAACTAATTAAGCAGCTAGATTAAAAGTGCTGATTACTAAAAGTAGACAATAGCTGAAAATTAATTGGTTTCTGAAACATTCCTTAGATCGGAAGAGACAGAAAGTGATGTAAATGTAAAATTGTTTTCTTGATCATGACCAATAGCTGGAAACTAATATGGGAGTGAATACATAAAACAGTTGCCTAATATCCATTGATTATTCTAGTTTACATTAGATGCTTTGAAATAGAATAAATAGATTGAATTACTACTTTTAAAAGCTTGTATTGAATGTAAGCAACAAAAAAAAATCATTTACAATTTGTTGATTTAAATTATGTAGTTAAGTCCTCCACCTCCACATACATTTAATTGTGGAGTTCTTATGAATAAAAGATTTGAATGTTGATAATTAATCTTTGATTGAAGATGAGAACATTTTCATTTTTTAAAAATTATAAAAGAAACTGCTAATTAATGTGGTGCTGTTCTTCCAGAAAAGTTTGGAGCATAAGCTGTTAATCTTTTTGGAAAAGGCTTTTGAAATGGTAATGATCGGCAGATAGTATGCAATTCTCGACATGACTTTCATGTTGAGAAGTGACACGTTTCCTTGTAATGACAAATACACTTTTGAGAAAGTTTGAATTATTTTAGAGGTAGAATCTATTAGAGTATTTTGTATCTGTCTTGACATTGAAGATTGAGAAAGGTAAATAGGAAAGCCCAGAAATTCTTGTGGCTTGGCAAGAAATCTTGAGGTTATTGTTTTTCCCGAAAGAATTTTCCACACAGAGAATTTCTTGGGGTTGAATTTAGTCTTGAAGAGGTCTGTGCGAATCAAAAAAAATCATTTATTTGAAATGCCACAATATACAGTAATGAGTTATCTTGTAGTTACAAAAGGCTAAACATAGAGATTTATTTTTAAGTAAATGATTGATTGAGCATAATTTTTTTTATTATGTAATAAATTGATTGGTACCTCCAAGTATTTATTCTTATACAATATAATACTAAATCATCCATGCACTTTACTACTGTTACACAATGCTTTATTTACTATTCTCTTTTACAGTTTACAGTTTGTGTTGCCCCAGCAATCTTCTTCAGAACTTTTATATCTCCTAACTTCAATTGCTTATACTGAATGTAGTATTATTTTTATTGTCTTCAAACAGAGAAACTTATGTATATCAGGTGCAGTCAACAGCCACTTGCAAACGAGTGTAAACATTCCAAGAGAAAAGATAAAAAGACAAAATAAATATTACAAGAGTTTGCATAATTACACAAACCAATCTGTGAAGCACATTCATTATATATAATACAGCTAATCCATCATTCTGTTTATTTAATATTTTGAATGATGTCTTAATTTCTGAAAAAAAATTTATTACGTGTGCTCTTTAAATCTCTTTAATATCTTTATTTTTTCATTAAAAACACCTTTGCAGGTTTTTAGAATGTCTTTCAGATAGTTTTTACAATATAACAGGATCTGTCTCTCCTACAAAAACAATACTCACATTCACTATGAAACATCTCTTAGGAAAACTTGTATTATTCATTTGTTTCATATGATTAATCTCATAAAGATATGACTTTACATTAATAGACTCTATGGTATTACATCCAGAAAATTGAGAAACATAGTGATTGGTCTTATAATTTTGCTATTGTACTTTGAAAATTTGATGGAAAAGCTATTTGTAGAATTATTTAATTTAATTTATTGTATGGAAATGAGAATTTGGCACTCCATTAATAAGTGTTGGACACCCTATCAATGTAACATAAAGTCCTTAAAAATCATTTAAGGATCTTTCATTAAATTTTCAAAATACAATAGCAAAATGATAAGACCAATCACTATGTTCCTCAATTTTTTGGATGTGATACTATAGAATCCATTAATATAAAATCATATCTTTGTGAGATCAATCATATGAAATTAATAAACAATACAAGTCTTGCTAAAGGTGTTTTATAGTAAATGTGAGTATTGAATCATCAAAATATAAATCCAGGGTATTATCATATTCTGAAGAATATTTATAGAAATGCAACAGCAACAATTAGATTACATAATGAGATTAGGAAAGTTAACATTAAGACGTGTGTAAGATAGGTGTAGCTCCATATCTCCAAAACTTTTTCAGTAGTGCTGCAAGAAGTATTTTGTGGATTAAAATGGAAAGTTAAAAAAATAAAATTAAATGAGGAGTATTTAAGACATTTAGATTTTGCAGATGATATAGTTGTTTTTTGCAAATAATGCTTCAGAGATTCAAAAAATGTTGCAAGAGTTATCAGTTGGAAGTAAGAAAGTAGGACTAAAGGTAAACATTAAAAAAGATCGGAAGAGCGTCGTGTAGGTTTTTTTTTAAATATGAAAATAAAGATTGATAAGGATGAATTAGTAGAAGTTAACAATAACAAATAACTTTTTGTCAGATTATTACTATAGATGGAAACATAATGGGTAATATTAATTATAGAATTAAACATGGTTGGAGTGTTTTTGGTAGAAATAATTTAATATTTAAAGGAAATAAATATTTGTGTTTGAAAAGAAAGATTTTTAGTAAATGTATTTTACCAGTTTCTTATTTATGGATCTGAAACTTGAGACACATAACAAAAGAGAGCAATATAGAGACTTCAGATCCACTCAAAGAAGTACTGGAAATATGCATGTTAGGAGTAACAAGAAAAAGACTGAAAATGAAATACATGTGTAAGAGAACTAAGCAGATGTTACTGACATCATTGAAAGAAATAAGAGACTGAAGTGAAGTTGGACTGGATATATTGCTTGAAGAGATGAAAATAGATGGACAGTGGAAATCTTAAACTAAATTTCAAGAGATTGCAGAAGATTCAAAAAGAGATCACATATGAGATAAATGGATGAAATAGGGAAGTGTGTGGGGGTGATGTGGAGAAGAGAGGTTAGAGATTGGAGAAGATTGATTGAACTTGGAGAGACCTTTATCCTATAGCGAATTGATAATAATTGATGATGATAATGATGATATACAGCTTATTTAGTTGCAGTAGTTATATTGTTAACGCTTGTTAAAAGCATATGTACATACAGGCATGCATATATTATTAAATTTATTATTAGTAATTTATTTGTTTACATTTTAGCTAAATTAAAATGACAGAAAAACTAGTGGGGAATTTGTTGATAACATTTCTGAATCCTTTACTATTATTGGAGAGCTATTTAAAATTTTAGACTTGATTACAAACTAAGAATTAGTGAATGCAGTTATTAAAAAGCTACATCAGAAATTACAATTAGATTGCTAAATGTTAATTATAACAAGCAAAAATAAAAACAGACAAATATATGTAGTTCTTTGTTATAAATATTTAAAAGGAAATAAAAACTCTCACAGAAGAATTTGTGTAAAAATTATCTTTTATGTTAAGTAAATAATTAATGAACACTTTAAAAAAGTATAAAATAACATGCATGTTATTTTGCGAAAAAGGATTTCATGGAGCACCCATAATGCCTCCATCTATTATCTCTATGACTTAGACTAAGTAAATTATGAATTTTTTCAAAAGATTTGAAATTGGGGGAGAAGGGAGTATCCATCCAAATAACTCAATTAACTATTTAATACTAGCTATTATTTGCTAGAAAATAAAAGAAAAGAAGAAAACTATCCGAATCATTAATCATTCCCAAGAAATAAACCATTCAATTATTGCAACTGAGCAGTGTAGGCCATTTAAAAAGCTATATAGATCTTGACCAAACTGAGAAAAGATCAAGTAGATAAAAATGTATCTTAGAAGCTATCGAACAGTTTTCCTAGGCTGCGATTTGATGACAACTTTTTATTTAAGGTACTTACAACTGCAGATCACTTTCAAGTGAAGGAAGATTGCAAGAATTAGAAGAAGAACTCTCTTATATTAAATGGGACATTATTGGACTTTGTGAGGTTAGAAGAAAAGGTGAAGAGACAATTGATTTAAAAAGTGGACATATATTTTATTATAAAAAGGCACAAATATTGGAAATACGAGTGGAGTAGGATTCATTATAAATAAAAATTGGAAGAACAATATTGTGGAGGTTGATGGTGTATCAGACAGAGTGGCAGAGATTAGTTATACAACTTGAGTAGCAGATATTCAAGCACAAGTGCGTGTGCGGCGTAACTGCTCCCAAAAGCTCGTTACCCTGCTAAATACAAATATTTAACTAAAAATATTAAAACAGCTGGGCGCTTTCAAAGGATCTTGCCTTCATAATCATAGCTTGCTTACGTTTAAATTTGTGCAAATATGAAGGGGCAAGATCCTTTGAAAGCGCTCACTGTTTTGTCTTTTTAGTTAGCTATTACGTATTTGTATTAACAACTTTTGGAAGCTTTAGTTGCGCCGCTTTTGCACTATACTTGAATGCGTACATTTCCCAAAAGTAAAATTATTAAGCTTAATCGGATTAATAGCAGATACCAAATGCAGATAATTCACGTTTGTGCCCCAACGAAGTTCTCATAGTGATGAAGTAGTGGAAGATTTTTTTATGGATGTACAAAAAGGCTTTTGATAAAAGTAAACAACATTTTGAAATTATTTATGGGAGACTTTAATGCTAGAATTGGTAAACAAATGAAAGATAGAGAAAGTGTAACGGTAGGTAATTTTGGTTATGGTAATAGAAATGAGAGAGGACATAGGCGTGTGGAGTTTGCAGAAAAAGAAAAACTTTATATTATGAATTCTTTTTTTGAGAAAAATGTTCAAAGAAAATGGACATGGAAGCATCCAAATGAAGGTACAGCAGAATTGGATTATATTTTGACTAACAAGAAATACATATTTCAGGATTGTAATGTTCTTAATAGATTTAACACAGGAAGTCATCATCGATTAGTAAATTTTAAGATGCGTGTTAATGTAAAACTAGAAAGACAAAAATTGTTAAGAAAAGCAATATTTACGGTTGATGATGGTCCTAATCTTCAGAAACATTCTAATGAATTTAAATTAGAACTTACAAATCGATTTCAAGTATTAGTGGATTTTAGACATGGGATTCAGATTTGAATGAAATTAATATGAAAATAACTGATACACTTTCCAAAACTGCAACAAAGATGGCTGGTAGACAAAAGCAGCAATTGACCAACAAAATTTCTATTGAAATTAGAGAATTTATGAAGAAAAGAAGAAATATGAAGATATACAAAAATGATGCTAAAACAAATTGAATATCTAAGATTTTTGTAAAATGGTGCGGAAAAAGAGTTAAAGCGATATGAAAAAATATAGCTGTGAACTAGCAAGAAAAGCTGTAGAAGAAAATAAAAGTCTTAAGAATGTAAAACAACATTTTGGTATTGGTGAGGAAATTTATATCTGCAATAAGGAAAAAAAAGATGGAATTATTACTAAAAAGAGAGATGACATCATGAAATTGGTAGAAAATTTTTATCAAGAATTATATAGTAATAAAGAACAAGTACCTCCTATATCTATTACATCTTCCGAATTGCCCAGAATTTTAAATGAAGAAGTGAGAAATGCAATTAAATGTATGAAGAAAGGAAAGGCTCCAGGTAATGATGGAATTATAATTGATATATTAAAAGAAGCAGGTGAAGAAACAGAAAATTTTTTAGCAAAGTTATATACCAAATGTCTAAATGATAAAGATGTACCGGATGATTGGAAGAATGCAGTAATAATATTAATATTTAAAAAAAGGTGATAAAGAAGATATTAGAAATTACAGACCTATCAGCCTTTTATCAGTTTTATATAAAATTTTTACCAAAATAATTACAACTCGTCTACAGAGAACATTGAATTTCCACCAACCAAGAGAACAAGCTGGATTTAAAAGTGGTTTTAGTACAGTAGATCATATTCAGGTATTGAGAGAAGTTATAGAAAGGACAAATGAATATGAGTTGTCATTATGTTTTGGATTTGTAGATTATGAAAAGGCATTTGATTCTATAAACATTTCTTCAGTGATTAAAGCATTGGATCATCAAGGTATAGATCCAGGATATTGTCATATTTTAAAGAATATTTATAAAAATGCAACAGCAACAATTAGATTACATAATGATACTGGGAAAGTCAACATTGAGAAAGGTGTAAGACAAGGTGACTCCATATCTCCAAAACTTTTTACAGCAGTGCTGCAAGAAGTATTTGTGGATTAAAATGGGAAACTAAAGGAGTGAAAGTAAATGGAGATTATTTAAGTCATTTAGATTTCACAGATGATGTAGTTGTTTTTGCAAATAATGCTTCAGAGCTGCAGGAAATGTTGCAGGAGTTATCAGATGAAAGTAGGACTAAAGATAAATGTTAAAAAGACTAAAGTAATGTTTAATCGATTTGCTCAAAATATGAAAATAAAGATTGATTATGATGAATTAGAAGAAGTTAACAGTTACAAATACCTTGGTCAGATTATTAATACAGATGGAAACATAATGGATGGAAATTAATCATAGAATTAAAATTGGTTGGAGTGCTTTTGGTAGAAATAACTTGATACTAAAAGGAAATATACCTAGTGTTTGAAAAGGAAGGTTTTTAACAAATGTGTTTTACCAGTTCTTACTTATGGATCTGAGATTTGGACGCTCAATAGAAGAGCAATACAGAGACTTCAGACCACTCAAAGAAGTATGGAGAGGTGTATGTTGGGAGTAACAAGAAGAGATTCGGAAACACAATGTATGGGTAAGAGAACAAACAGGTGTTACTGACATCATTGAAAAAATTAAAAGATTGAAGTGGAGTTGGGCTGGACATATTGCTAGAAGAGATGATAATAGATGGACAATTGAAATTTTAAACTGGATTCCAAGAGATTGTAAAAGACCCAGAAAGAGACCACATGTGAGATGGATGGATGAAATAAGAAAGTGTGCAGGGGTGATGTGGAGAAGAGAAGCTAAAGATCAGAGAAGATGGATTAAACTTGGAGAGACCTTCATCCTGCAGTGGATTGATAATGGTTGATAATGATCTGAAGTCATATGTTTGATATATGAAAATAAAAACAACCATGTATCTGAATTAAGATTAATATAAATATATTTGAATTTTATTAATTTTTTTTATCATCTGCAATAATAAATTGCATTGGTTCTATAATCAATTTTGCCATTATGTTTGTTTAATAGTAAAGTTTTTAATTATAAAAAGACAGTAATTTTTGCAGACAGAAATTGTTTAAGATTTTAGTTTCAACTATATTCTTTAGATGTTAATATTGTCTGTAAACAATTCAAGAGACATTAATAATTCAAAAGACTATTGATGAAACTGCAAAACAGAGAAAATAAATTTTCACATAATTTTTTTTCACTTGTTTATTTTGTAAATTATTAAATATTTGTTTCTTACTAATCAGTTGATATATAATCCAATATAATAGCCATTTAACAGAAAATTGATAAATAAAGTTTACTGACATCAAACAAAAATCTACCCACTGCAGTAACTTTCTTATTAGAAATCACTTAGTCTCAATAACTTTATTATTTTTGTTATTTTGTAATTAAAATCTGATTTCAAATTTCATTATTTGAATTTATGTCATAAATTTCTTTACGTATACAGATTTATTGTATTTTTTTAAAAGTATTTTGTTTTTGTCTAAAAGTTAAAATGGCATCTTTCAATAAAAATTTTCAAAAACATAAATATAATAATTAGGAATAAATATTTGTTTAGTCAAAAAATAGAACAGAAAGAAAAACAATACTTCATGGAATATGATAAAGTTAAATTTAAAGTCTATATCTAAGATAAAATAAAGTGCAATAATTTTTATTCTAATAAAGAGTGATCACTAATCATTTATCTTTTTCTTTAAAAGTCATTATTCTAAATAAATACTTTATAAAAGTTAAGCACTTATATGATGTGTATTAATAAATACAAGTTAGCCAGCCAAAGTGGTATCTCAGAACCAATTAATATAAAATATATTCCAGTGAAAAAAAGACTGGTTCTCTCTTCAAGATACCTGCAGTCCCATCTCTGAATTAATATATGTGTTACATTTTAACATAATTTATTCAATGTAAATAATGTGTACAACACTTATACTAAGAAAAATTTGTTTAATAATTTAAAATTAAGATGTTAAATACACCAACATAGTATGCTGAGCAAGCTTTCGACTAGCAGATAGCCATACCCATAGCTATAATTATCCAAGAGGATTGTGAGATTTATAGAAGAATCACAAAAGTGGTGATTTACATAAAATCTGATTATAAGATGTAAATAAATTTATTTAAAAGAGCCACTTTTTTAACAGAGGGATGCAGGATTTTTTTATTTTTGATTGCATGTATGTTGTTGGAAATGTGCCAAATCTCTTTAATTTTGCATTTAGCAACATTTCTTTCAGAACAGACAATACTGGTAAATATGGATTCAAGGTTGTGACCTTGTTTAGACTCATTTGATAAAAATAGATTTAATATCTATATTAGTCTTAAAATGATTGTATTGATATTTGTGCTGTGGGATTTTTGTAGACAAATTGGCATGAGATTTTCCCAAATAAACTGTATTGCAGTTTGTATTGTTTTTTTACATTTTATAATCAAATTTTATGTAAATCATCACTTTTGTAATTATTCTAAAAATCTCACAATACTCTACGAGTATGACTACCACTTAGTCAAAAACATGCTCAGCATACTATGTTGATATTTTTAACATTTTTATTTTACAGTATGAAACAAGATTTTTTTAGTGTACATGTTGTATGTATTATTAATATTATTTTACTTTTTTATATTTAAAAGTTTAAAACCATTGGAATAATATAATTTATATATTCACCATAAAAAATTAAGGCACTCATGTGTCTGGATACTGTGTGTCATATTTTAATCCATAATGAAGTATTATTTTAACATTGAATTTTATTTTAAATTGAGCAAAACTGATACCGAAACATTTGAAATTATTCAAATTCTGCATGGCAGTGAAGCCAGGATTTGTAAAACAATTTTGAATATTTCACAAAATTTTGTGATGACTAGGAAAGCAGTAAAGATGATGCACAAAGGTATAAAACATACTTCTATTTCACATCATAACTGATGATCCAGTTATGCTAATACCTTAAAATTTCTATGATGAATATCTTTTTATGTCATTATGTAACATATGGACTAATTCAGAAATAATATTGCAGGCAGTCTGGAAAAAAACAGAATCAATAACATTTTTACTAGAAAACATTGTATACAATTCCCCCAAATCATGTGCAGTATTATGTTTTGAATTATGGGAATAAACTATTTTATAGATTATAGAAGATGATTGAAACAATTAAAAAGTTGTAACACTAATGCATTTCAGAACTGTACCTTATTATGTGAGAGTATTTAAAAACTTTTATATTAGTTCACATAAGAATAGAATCATGATCATCATTTTCAATCATTATTGATCCATTGCAGGATGAAGGTCTATCCAAGTCCAATCCATCTCTGACTTTTAGCTCTCTTTTCTTCATATCCTAGCACACTTCCTTATTTCATTCATTCATCTCACATGTCATTTCTTTTAGGTTTTTTACAATCTTTGGAATCCAGTTTAAAGATTTCAACTGTCCATCTAATATCATCTCTCCTAGCAATATGTCTATCCCAATTCCACTTCATTCTCTTAATTCTTTCAATGATGTCGGTGGCTTTAGTTCAAATTTGTGAAAGCAGCAAGTTTGATAGCTATCAATTAAACTCTAGTAATTTGCTATCTATATATGTACTGAACAATAATAAAGATATGTGTAAGAGATTGTGGTCAGAGCCAACTCACGAAGTGCTGTTTTGCATGAAATGTGCATCTTGAAGATTGTACCTCTTTTTCTCACTTTTGGTCATATGTTTGTAATTAAATCTCTCTGCAAGATGTTAAAAGTGGATAGAAACTAGTTCCCATCTTTTGTGGGAGTGGTGTAATGAAAATTATAAAAATATGTATTTATTATTGAATAATCTCTACTCTAATGAATAACTAATAATTATTAATATACTTCTATTAAGTGGCATATATCAAACTTGTGATGGCATCAAGCTTGATGCTTAACAATTAAACTGTAGTAATTTGCTATCCATATATGCACTGAACAATGATAAAGATAAATGTAAGAGATTGTGGGCTGGGCCAACTGATGGGTTTATTTAGCACAAAATGTGCATTTGGGAATCATATATCATTTTCACATATCTTTGGTCATATGTTTATAATTACACCCCTCTACAAGGTGCTAAAAGTGGATAGTAAAACCCATCCCTAAATTGCATGAGAGTGATGTAGTGAAAGAATTACACTACAGAAATATTCATTATAAATAATCACTGACTAATGAGGATTAATAAAAAGTATTTGTGTCAATAAGAATTTGTTTTCCCATCTATGTATTTTTGTTTCTTGATATCTTTTTTTTTACTCTCAAGATGCACCTTTCATACAATTCATTGAGTGATTTAAAGTGTTAAGTATCCAAGTCTCAGATTCATAAGTAAGGACTGGCAAAACACATTTATTAAAATCTTTCTTTTCAAATGCACAAACATCTTTCCTATTAATATTAAGATATTTCTGCCAAAAGTGCTCTAACCAAATTTAATAATTTCATATATTATGTTTCCATTTATAGAATAAGATATATAATGTTTATAATTTCTAAATTTCCTAAGTTATAAGGTTCACAGGTATAACTTTAAGAGAATTCTTTTTCGTCAGCTGAGTCAATTTCTAAAAAATCATATGTAGTGCATATATTTAAGCATTATTTAATTTAAAGATTAAATGTAATGCAGTAATGTCTATCTAATAAAAAATAACATTAAAAATAATTGTATAAATTATTGTTAGGGGAAGTTCATAAGATATCTGAATAATGAAAGTGATAGATCTGGGTCATGATTCAAGTGAGATCCAGAGTCCATTTCTGTACCATTGCATCAAACCACAATCAAAATAAAAAGGACTTACTGATAAATACACAAATAATCAAATAACTCTATTGTTTGGGATAAGAAATTCAAACATTGAAAGGACCAGAACTGCAATTGATATAAGGATCTTTTGCACTCCAGAATTTAACACTTACCTACTGTATTAAACCATGCAGGGCATATATTATTATTTAATAAAAAGTTACTGATATAAGTATGTACTTATATATGTATAATGTACACTTTTTATTGAATGATATACATGAGATTTGAGAAATGACAAGAGTATAATGTAAATACTTTAGAGTATTGTGTTTATTATGAGAAAAATGTTTTAGCTGTTTTCTAGTTTGATCTATGTATAAACTTTGTGATGTCAGAAGTAGAAAATCACTCTATCTTAAGAATTAGAAAATGTATTAAATGCAAGAATTTGAGCATTCCTTCATCAGATTTTCAATGAAATGGATGGCTGAAGAATTGTGGGTGGAGTGGTTTGAAGCATGTCCATTAAAGTATGAAGATTGGCTATTTTAATATAAGCTGAGCTTTGATTGTATATATGTGTGGTGATGATAATCTGGACCAACTGACGGAATACTTGTTTGGCATGAAATATGTATATTGGTGATTATTTACCTTTTTGACATGTGTGTGATCAAGGGTAATAGTGATATGAGATAGGATGGTTGAGATTTATGTGAAAGTCTGAGTTCAAACTCCTATATATTACATATATAAGAACAGGTATGAAAAAAGCATATACTGTAGAAAAAGAGTGCAAGAATGTAAGTGGAAGACAATTGTTTGCAATATGATAAATAAATGCTTAATAGCTTAGATGTTCATCTAATTTTTAAGCACCTTGGTGGTTAATTAAGTATTTAACAGTATATCTGAACCGTTTTTTTAATTTTATTTAGCTGAAAATTAATTCTGGAATTTTTATCTTGAAGTTTTCCTCTCTATCATTGTACTATTTTCTTGCAAAAAGTTCTTCAGTATACCCAACAAAAAATTATGAAAAGACATTGACAAAATGATTTTAAGTCATCTAACTCTTTATTTTCAGATATTCTTCAACAGTCTTTAGCACTATAAATTAAATGATGTATTAATATTTTAAAATCCTATACTTACATGTAACAAAATAAAAGTTTGATTGTTTAAAAGGTGAATTTTTTAGGCAGATTTTATAATTCTTCTACTTTCATTATTTGTTGATTATAATTATGACACACTGATTTTTTTATGCATTGGGTTAAAATGTACTTTTTACAATAACATTAGATTATTATTATTATTATTATTATTATTATTATTATTATTATTATTATTATAATAATAATAATAATAATAATAATAATAATAATAATAATAATAATAATAATAATAATAATAATAATAATAATAATAATAATAATAATATAAACTATATACTACATAAAAACTAACATACCATTAAAAAAATGCAAAATATAATCATTATCATAAAAATACAAAGTTAAGAATCTAAATATTTTTAAAGTTGTCAATTCTAAATTTATTCATATTTGTAAATTTTGGTATGTAAATTTCAAACCTGGACATTTTTTATTAATTTCGAATTACTTTACATAAAATTTTGATTAAAATGACATATAATAGCACTTTCTGATTATAATAGTGCTTTAAAAAGACAGAACATTTTTTTTTACTTTATTCAAATCCAAACCTCAGTAGAAAGCATCCATGCAAATGAGTATTTCTTTTTCTAAAAAAAAAAATAAAGATTATGAATATATTCACTTAAGTTTGGTGTTAATTCTTGAGTAACTTCCTTCAGGGGTTGAAACAAAATTCTCAGTAAACTTTTTAGTTGTGAATTTTAATTTAAGCTGAGATTTTATAGATAATATTTTTTTCATCACTTATAAGAATAGATAGTAAATAATCTAACAAAATTTTTTAGCTAAATGTTATTGTAGGATTATGAATCATGGCAATATGGCCAGGTTTAATCCACTTATCTGTTTTTTGAGTAGAAGTCATCTAGTGCAAATGCTATGCTAATAGTAATATACTATATATATATATATATTCTAACCTCCCCCCCATGCATTCTCACCCCAAAATACACTGTTTATTACGAATATTACGGGTTCTAGCTCAGTTAACAAATAAATAAATGAAATATTCAGCATTAATTAAAATGATTACTAGCTCTAATTTTAAAATACAAATACGGTTCAATTTTAAAATAAATTAACAAATATTTACTATTTTCATGAGACATGGAGTGACAATACAGGGAACGAGATAGACTACATTGAGCCATTATCCACATGATACTACCTCAATGGCATAAGAACACTATCCCCCTTTTTACTATACCAAATAACTAACTCATAGTATTCTTACGACTTTCTGAGCTCTATTCACTACGATTAAAATAATAATCATATCTTAATCTTCTTTATAACAAGAATCTAGCTCAATTAAATAAAATGAAGTAAAATAAATAAAATCTCAGGTTCATTAATTGTATTCTAACTGATTTAAAATTACGGTAGTAAAATATGAAAAGGGAATTTTATGTCATAATCTACTACACAACAACTAATAATAATAAAAAATAATAATAACAATAATAATATAATATAATCTTATTTCTTCCTAAATGAAATAAATAAATACGTACGTGGTAGTATTTTAATAATCTGACAACAGAATACGTGTGGCAACATTAGCATATAATTTAATGTAATATTGTGGCAACCGACTTATGACCAATAAATAATATAAAATTATGATCTTTTAATTTTAACATACCAATAAATTCTCAAAATTCTTATAACACTTTTATGTTTACCATTTGTGCAAAATTTATATGTCTGTTTCAATTATAAATGTATCGTGATTTCATGCATCCATGTGGAGAAATAACAACTCGGACACAAAACTTTAAAACAAATTTAAAACAAAGTTTATTAACAACATAAATAAATTAACAATATTTTTACACTATATACATTGGATATCCCTTACTTTCATATCTCAACTTAGTTTATTAGTTTATAAAATGAAATCAAAATATTATTTACTTTTCCTAGTTAAATCTTTTTTTTTTTTTTAACACTTAAGAAAATACAGTATTATTACTTGATTTATTATTATGGTTAGCTTATTACAAAATGCATTTCTTATATGATTATCACAAACACTTTGCATCCCTAATATTATTAAAATTATATTTTTTTACAAAATTTACATTCGTAATAAAATTCTACAAAATAACAAAATTTAGTTTCATATTGGTTGTATGGAATCTTACAAAGTCAAAACACTATTCTACATTCGGTATTAGGTTTTTATTATTCATTATCCGATGTTTATTAATCCTAATATTCTCATTCAAGCCTTACTTCGGATGATATAATTATAACTATTAATATACCATGCACAAGTATATGTTTATTATACCTTATTGAATTTTCTCTTGATAAATATGCAATACTCATTCCCTCCAACATTAATATTTAAAAAAAATTCAAATTTTATTATCACTTTTAAAATACTTGGTTTAGATTTCTTTTCAAAATCTTATATTCATTTCTGAATTAATTTTACAATGTATTATATGATTCTTTCTCTCTTTATGATATTTTGGACTTTCAATTTTAAAGTTACACAATTCTATACATTCAAGTAAATAAACTATTCTTACATAAACGATAACATATCTTCAGTTCTATTTTATTCATTATTTCTTTGAAAATATCTTTCTGACCGATGCAGATTCATGAAATAAGGATAGCGAAGATAGATGCATAGGATCAAAATACAACTAGAATATTACTTGTCATATACCTTGACAATCATGGCACAGTGAATTAAAAGACACTATAGAGGAGTGACCTTTACCTGTCTACCAACCTCTATCATAGGAACGATGCTAAAGCTATTTCTTCAGCTTTATTCTAACATCAAAAGTTTAAAGATATGCAAAACACTGTCCAAACCATATGTGTTCAGTCATAGGACTTAGTTAACTATACTAAACCACACAAAACTAAATATGATCCAAATCCCTTATATTTTCCTATTTCTTAAAAAAAACACATCATCTTGGTTTCCTCTCCACTAGTACTTCCAAGTCACTATCCGATCTTATTTCTCAAGATCTTTTCTATACTGTACATCGACAAATACATATCTGCATTACTAACAATAATAAAATTCATTGATATTTTAAAACTATTCCACTGTTCTATAAGAAAATCTTTTTACTACTTTCCTCCGTATATTTTAATCATATACAAACTATTTAAATATCCGAATACTTTATCATATGAAAGTTCAAAAGAATCACACAATTGTTCTGTTAAATTATATTATTAATATACTTTAAATAAATTGTTGCATGCATATTCCTAATTACTCCTATCTCATTATATGTTAAAATGTTGCATAAAATGTGTACATATAATTAAGACTTTCACACTTCATTCTTAGGTCAATAGATGATCTAAAAAAATACATTATGCATTATAAATAACTATTAAAATTACCAAATGACCTTTATCTCCTCGATCGCATTCCGTAGGCTTCACCATCCATTTGATCCTTGTAGATATAAGATTCACATCCATACACTTTATTTTAAACACTATTTCTATAATTTTATCAAGTTTATTATATTTAAATTTTAATATTACTAAATTTATGTTTTATGTTTTCCCTAATCTCACATAACATTTTATATTTTAAAATAAATTAGTAAAAAATATTCAAACTATATTTACTGTACTCCTTCATCAAATTTTCCTGAAAACCGTTCATACTAAAGCCAAAAAAAAATTGTTTATCATTTCTTTTCCATTCACTTAATGTTCCTCTCCCTGCTTGTTCAATTTTAAGGTAAAACAAATATTACTTCGTTCAATAAATATTCATGAATGATAATCCTTGGTTTTTATAATATTTAATACAATTATTAATTATGATATTAGTTAATCCCGTAAAGAAAACTTCTAAATATTCTCTTCTAATATTTCTTGCTAATATTTTCTCCCGCGCGACTTTTACGATGCATCTTCTCAGTACTTTGATTTAAATATTCAATAAAACTTTTCTGTTTCCATGGATTCATTTCATTAAGTAAATTAGATTTATAGTTTCCAAATCTTTATCTTTATTAATCATTTCTCTAATGAACACTTTATAATATTTTTTAATTCTTCTTAGAGAAAGTTTTTCTGTTCCTTTTTCATAAAACACAATAGCTCTTTCAGATTATTATTCTGTAATTTTTTTTTTCCTTCTTTTAAAATTCTGGTACTATATACTTTGTAATGTTTCCTTTAAAAAGACAAACATTCTTTCTCCATTATAACTTTTACATAAATTTTTCTTTATGATATACGCATCTTAATTTTTCCATAGAGAAGAATAAAAAAAAAAAACTTCGGAGTAGCCTTTTAAAATTGTGCGTCATAATTTTTCTTGATGGCAAATAACTTTTCTTTTAAGTTTTCTGTATAATGTCCAAATTATATTTATCTGAGTTCTAATGATTTCCTGGTTGATCACAAATAAACTGTATTCAAGGCACTTTACAATTATTTTTACTTTATCAATACTTTTAGGTATTTTTTTCTGTAGTATTTCCATTTTACTGCAAGGTTTCAGCTAAACTTGAATAAAAATCCTGGTAAGAAATCTTTTAAATTAGCCTTCCATTTAAAGGCAGTTCAAAATATTATATTTTAAAACAAAACTTTTAAAATAAATACAAAATTTTTAAATTATAACACTTTTCTAGCTTACGATCTTATACAGCTAAAAAATATGTTCCTCCTTCCTTTACTTACACATTCCTTCTCCCGCTCCGTCTAATTCCTATTTTTCATCTGCTAAAATACCTCCGTTGATTGGTTAATGACTTTTTTAGCGCGAACAAATTTACACATTTTTAGTTTTATAATAGATTAAACTTTTTAAAATAAAGAAATTATGACGTCATGTTTTAAAATATTACTTAGAATAGTATTTTTAAAATCAATTATAGTTTTATCAAAATCATTTAAATTTTAAAACAATTATTAAAATAACATTTAATATTTTAACTTTTACTTTAATGATAGATAGCAATTACATTTAGTTTTATAATTCACAAACATTATTATATTCTAACAAGCGTGTGTGTGAAGGTATATAATATACAGTCACATAATTACTAACTTTATCAGATGATTTTTTTTTTTTTTTTATTTACGTCTCGGTCTAAATTACCAAAACTGATATATTTTATAAAAATTTGGAAAATAATTTAAAAAAATGTAGAACTAAATATAATTCTCACCATCCCAAAGTTTATTTTAAAATATATTAGATTAAATTTTAATATTAATTATAATTATAATATTACATATAGCGTTTATTTAATTTATTAGTTTTAAAACATTACAATTGGATTGTTAATATACTTTTAATTATTTATAGCTGTATTATTTTATATGGCCAGCTTTTACAACCATAAGCAAGGATATAATTAAGCTTTATTTAACTGGTTTTTTTTTTAAATAATCCATTACACTTTTACATACCAGGTATTTTTCAGCCTTAAATTGTACTATAAAATCTAATCGATCATACAATTATCAATATATTACACAAACGTATTTTAAAATTTAAAATTTTTTTAGCAATTGACCATTCTACCTTATTATGACCTATAGATAAGGGCACAATACATATATATATATATATATATATATATATATATATATATATATATATATATATATATATATATGCTGCATGCACAGATAATGAATCTAATATATATATAATCGAAAGCAAATAAAAAAATACTATTTTAGATAAGCACCTTTGAGAGACTTCTTGTTCTTACATTCATAATAATAAAATTTTAAGCTTCCATAGTCTTTTTATACCTTTATAAAATAGCACAGTAGAACAATTTTCAAAAATAAAAAAAATAAGATAAAATTATATTTCTTAATCCAATGAACTCAGAAAATTCTGTAAAAACTCTAGTTTGTATTTACATTAACAAATAGAGTTCTTTTTCAAATATAAAGTGTAGATTATTTTTCCAATTTCCTATTTTGAAATAAACAAAAATTCATATTAAAAGAAGCTTGTAATACATTAACCTTGGATAAAAAAAAGTTTGTTTTTAAATCCACATTATAAACTTTATTAACATTTTTTAAATGAAAATAAAAAAAAGAAATTATTTTATTTCTTTTTTTTTTTCACAAAGAAAGTAAGAACATGTATGATTGCAACTGAATTAAGTATTTTACAAAAATATAAGCCAGTTTATCATAAAATCAAAAGCCAACCCTGTGATTAGATTTAAAGGAGGTGTACTATAAAACAGATTACTTATCAGGTCACTGCCAAACTCAGGGAAGAATATATCACAATTATTCAGAAAAATAAAAAAACATTATACTGGCATAGAGAAACATGCCAACCATCATCAATGTTCTGGCCACAGGATACTATTAATTTATGGACCAATATAAACTTAATTTGTAATGAAAATAATGCATTGAATGGACCTTAAAGGTGATGGGTTTGTGCTATCCAGAGTTATTACCTGGATGTTCAAATCCACATAACTAACCATTATGCTCTAATTTAGCTCATGAAACAAGAACTCTGTGAACTGTTACTATGAGCAAAAGGTAAATAAATACATCTTATTTTAATTTATTGTATAATTACTGGGATAGTTTTAAAACAATCCCTCAAACCCTAAACTGTGTTGAAATCAAGTCACACACACTACCAGTTCAAGGAATGGAGAAATGAAGACATTAACATTAGAACATTTTTAAAGAATTATTTAATAAACCAACTGATTAATAATTTAAACAAAAATTTAAAAAATGATGTTAACATAATAATTTAATTTATATATTTTACCAAAAATATAATTTCATACAAAAAAATAATTAACTAGTGGATATTATTCATTAAATTAAATTTTTTTTCTTTCCTTAAGTTATTTCCTTATAAATAACAAAGGTTAAAAAGCAGCATTACAATCAGAGATGAGAGCACTTTTTTTTTTGTAAATAATTTCAGAAGGAAAATAATATAAAATAAGGGAAAAACAATCAAAGTTTATAAAAATTAAGCTACTTAAAAACAAACTATAATTATGAAAGGAAAAAATCACATGAATTTAAAAAAAAAAATATGTTCAATTAAAAAAAATTTATAAATTAATATTGGTTGCCACTTAAATTTAAAACTTTACAAATTAAAATTTAATGTGCAAATTAAAGAAAAAATGAAATACCTTATATCATGATGTTAATTTTTTTAAAGTTCTCCTTTGCATATGTAATTTAGTTTTTTCAGGTAGATGTTCTTTTTGAAGAATTCTTAATTTCAGGTTTATGAAGACAGTTATTTTCTTTGTCTTCATTTTACAATAGGATATTTCAACTTAACACACATGGTGAGAACTTATCCATTTTTCTTTTCAATAATTTTTTTCCAGTTCAGGTTAACAGAGAAAAAAAGACACTTGTGCTAATGGCTGGAGACAAGGTTTTGTTGCAGATAACACCAGGGCATTTTTCATCTCTTCAATATTTTTCTAATGAGACAGGTTACATGGAGGAAGGTAATATTTAGCCTTTATCTAAACTTAGCACATGGTTTTTATTGTAGAAAATTTTTAAACAATTGAGTTTCTGTATCTGCTTTCTTCTTGAACAGCTGAGTCAGGAGTAACTGCTCTCCTCAATAGCTTGGGTAGAACTATTACTGTCTTTTTCAGAATCTGTCTTAAAACTGAATGTTCTCTTCAACAGCTGAGTCAGGAATGATTGCTTATTGCAAGACATTTAAGTCTTCAGATTAATCAACACCCCTAATTTTGAAAAACCCTGTCTTTAATCAATAACAATTCTGTTTTCTACATGACAAACATTAATAGCCAATTAAATTAATTTTGTCAAAGACAATTGTCCAGCTATTTTTGCCTTCAACTTTGAGATTGGAAAGCAAGTTAAATATTAAATTATAATTATAGTTTTTGACATTTCTTTAAATAAGAATCACAGTTTTTGACATTCCCTTTTAATTAAAAAAAACTTTTTGCTTAAAGGAAAACAAGATAATCAGATTAATTACACCAACTTTCCTTTTGGAGAGGGATAAAGAATAAAGAAAAAACAACAACTAATGATTCAGTAATTTTAACAAAATGTTAAAAATCATGTTTTTCTTTCTTTTCTTTTAAAAATATTTATGTTAAAGTTAAAATTTATTAAAGAATTTACTAAAGAGATAAGTATTTTTTTTTTGGTATTTTTAAAACAAAAATATTGTAGTTAGGTAATATTTATTGAAAAATAAACATGAGGAACAATTTATCTGATTTTTTATAATTCTATTTTTCTCTTACAAACATTTATAAATTAGAATACCCTTTAAATATTAAAATTATGCTTAAAATATATGAAAATTCTCATATTGTGTAATACATAAATTTTTAAAGTAATTAAATGCCCATTATTATTATTGCTTAAACACATATGTGAGAAAATTAAATATTTCTCCATGAATTAAATAATTCTAAATTAAAGAAACATATCAATAATCTGTTTATTTTTAATACAGCAATGTAGCTATATAGCTGCATTACCACCATATAATATGGGGAATGAATTTGAGTTGAACCCTTTTTGATACTTTAGGTTAATTCAACCAATTTTGTTTCATAATTAAAAAAATCAATATTAGCCATGCTCAGCTGTGTATTAATATTTCCACAAACTTACAAACTGGGATACAATTCAAAATGCCATTGTGGGCTACTTAATTAAAAGTAACTATTTGATTCTGCAGATAAAAAATTTTATTTCTTCATATAGAGTGATTATTGGTATACTAGATGCAAGCTGCTTCCAACATCATGACTGAGAAAAAACCTCATCACAGAAGCCAAGTATGCAATGCAGCATGTGAACTGTAAAAGCTATCATGATTTAAGCACAAATGCAATTTACTACCCAGAAAGTGCATTGGAAAAAAACCAAAGGATTGTTTGGCCAAGTGAAAAGCTTTGCTTATTTATTTAAGCTCCAGACCCATGATACAGTTCAGTAAAACAACACAATACTTTACTGGTAGAAATCCCTATTTTTCTGAAGAATTTATTCAGAGAGATTTTGAAACTTAGCTATGTGCAATGCCAAGATAAAACTATTGGAGCATCATGAACATCCCTACATCTATGAGAATATCACACATCTTTCATAAGAAGTAAAGCTTTTAATTTCCATCACCTGTATACCATACTATATATCTTCAGAAAAGGGTCTTTATGACTGACAATTTTATATTACCTTTTCTTTTTGTTCTGCTCTTTTTATTATCTTCTTGTCTTGATTTTTTCTCATTTTATTATCCTCTTTTTTATTCATCTATCTTTTTATTATCTTCTTCACTATGTAATCCTCTCTTTGATTTTTAATTTCTTTCAGAATTTGCAACATTCAGGTTAACATGATCATGTTTTTTTTGTTTTCTGGGGATCTTCAGCTGATGCCCATTTTTTTCTTGATTATGCTCTCCCTCCATATTCTTTTATTTTGCTCTTATCAGCATACATGTTTGTATTATAGAACTTTTAAAATAATATTTTATAAAATAAGCTTCACATCACCTCCCCTTTTATGTAGCATTTTACCTTAACTACTATTACTACTAAATTATTATTACCCCTAGTCTGCCTTTGTTTAAACCTTCTGTCTCAATACTTGGCTTTATTTGTCTCATTTAATTTATTTTCCCTGCTTTACTTTTTAATTCAATTTTTTTATATGTACATGTGTACCTGATTTTTTTATTCAGTAATATTTTGATTTATTTGTACTTTGAATATGTATGCATATATAAATATTAGTTCATATAACAAACTATTTGTCAAAACTTTTTTCAGAGATCTGATGTATATCTAACAGCTGAAGACTGCATAGTTATCTGCAATCCTGGGATAGATACTAAATTTAGACACTGTACTTTAAGTATATAATGCAGCATGAACAGCAGATGATCTATATCAATTTAGGGACTATAAGATACCTACAACCCAAAACAGAAATAATAATAAAAAAATCTTTGCAAAGTCATGCTCCTATGAGTTTTAGAGGCTGATAAATACTTGCTCATTTTTTTTTAATCTTAGAGGCTGGGGTTTATGGCAGAACTGAAAATATCAAAATTTGAAAGTGGGTTAATTAGAGATAACACTCTTTGGAGTTGCATGAAAACATTGTAGTCTCAAGCAAGTTACAATCCCAACATTCATCATCAGCACTGAAAGCACAAACAAACAAACCCCAACAGTCAAAAGTTCACACCAACCTACAAAATCATACGTTGATTTTCTTTTCAACTTTAAATATAAACTCCTTAAATATACATTAGTACCACTATTTTATACTTTATAACCAAATTATAAGTTAATCATCATCAATACACTTGCCAAATTTTATAGTAATACATTTTAAATTAATTCTGTATCAATATATAGTTTTTTCAGGTGCAATTTGTGAGGTTCAAGTTGTGGTCACTTTGTATACTGTCCAACAAGACTTGATCATCATTAGGCCCGCAACTGCATCACTTGCAATGGTATGTAATATAAAAGAGATGATATGGGGTCAATATGAAGAGGTGAGAAATAGATCATCATGTCTATGCATAATGAAAAACAGGAAATAATGAGCACGAGACTCAGCAATATAATTAGTTATATTTGCAACTTCAATCTTTTAAAACTTTTCATAGAAAAAATTCAAAATGAATACATACAAAATGTACATAAAGAAAAGCTTGGCTTAATACTTTAACAAAATGCTAATCTAAGCATGCTTTTGATAGTCACATTCAAAGCATTACAATAAGTCAAAAACATGCTTAACACATTATGCTGTTAAAGTATTAACCTAAGCTTTTCTCTTTATATATTTTATATATATTCATTTTGAATAAGTAGTTATACAAATTCTAAGTTATAGCCTATAGATTACTCAGAATTAAAGAAAAATAATAATCATTAGCTCACCATTAATCATTAATAACAATCATAAAATCAATAATCAAAATTGTGACTGCATTTAAAGGAGGTACACTAAAAAATAGGCTATTTATCTAGCTACTGCCAAACTCAGCACAAAATATAACACAGTTATATGGATGCACATACTTATATACTAATACATCACTCCTAGTTATAAAAAACATTATGTTGAGATACAGAAACATGCTAATCATGATCAATGCTCTGATCACATAATACCATTAATCTATTGACCAATTATAACCTTAATTTCTACTGAAAAACAAAAAGCAAAAAATGGACCTTAAAGGTGATACTGTGCACCATCCAGAGTTATCATTTGAATGTCCAAATACAAACATAAACCCCTCTATCCATATAATTAACCATTATGCTCTAATCAAGCTTAAAAAGCAAAAACTCTATAAACTGCTACTGTGATCACGAATATAACAGCTTATTCTATTTTATAATTATTGGCATAATTTGAAAACAATTTTTTTCACTTGAAGCAGTAATGAAATCATGTCACACACATGCTCAATTCATGAAACAGATAAAGTCATTAACATTATAACAATTTTTAAACAATTATTTAATAAACTAGCTGATTAATATTAAAAAGTGACACAATAATATAATTTATTTACATATTTTATCAAAAATATAATTTTATGCAAAAACAATAATTAACTAGTAGATTTTATTCACAAAATTAATCAATTTTCCTGCTTATTTCCTTATAAATAACAAAGGTCAGAAAACAGCTTTTCCACCAGAGATAAGAGCACTTTAGCTTATTTTTTTTGTAAATAATTTTGGAAGGAAAATAATCTGACAAATTTTATAAAAATAAAATTACGTACTTAAAAAAAAACTCTTTCTTTAATTTTGAAAATAAAAAACCCACATGAATTTAAAAAAAAACTATTAATAAAATTATTAATTAATATCAGTTGCTACTTAAATTTAAAACTCCTTTACAAATTTAAATTTTATGTGCACATTAAAAAAAAAAGAAATATCTTATATCATGGTGTTAATTTTCTTTTAAATTCATTTTTACATATGTATTTTACAGTTTTTCCAGGTAGGTGTTTATCTTGAAAGTTTTTAATTTCAGATTAATGTACACAGTTATTTTACAATAGCATATTTCAGGCTAACACACACAGCAAGAATTTATCCATGTTTCTTTCCAATAATTTTTTCCAGCCCAAACTAACACGGACTGAGATTCATGCTCTTGATTGGAGATAAGATTTTGTTGCAGATTACTTCAGGTAAACTTTTCTTCTCCTTTACATTTTTTAGTAAGGCAGGTTACATGGAGAAAGGTGATGTTCAGCTTTTAGTTAAACTTAGCATATGGTTTTTATTATAAAACATTTTTAAACAGACAAGTTTCTATAACCACTTTCTTTTTTTAAAAGCTGAGTCAAGAATGACTGCTCTTTTCAAGTGCTTGCTTAGAACTTCTACTACTGGCTTTCTAATAGTTGGCATAGAATGGACTTTACTATTCAACAGTTGGATTATGAATTACAGCTTCTTACAAGACACTCAGGTCTTCTGCTTAACCCACCTCCTAATTTTGTAACAATCCTGTCTTTAATCAATAGCAATCCTGCTACCTACATAACAAAATTTAGTAATAACCAAATATATAAATTTTGACAAAAACAATTGTTTAGTCATTTACTTTCTTCAACTTTGAGATTGGAAAACAGATCAAAAACTTAAAATAAAATCATAATTTTTGACATTCTTTTTATAATTAAAAAATTTTTTTTCTTGCCAAAAGATAAGCAAGGTAATCAAATTAAATATAGTTTTGGAGAGAGATAAAAAAATAAAAAAAGGAAAGAAAAATAACTCTGATTAATTAAGGTAATTGTAACAAAATGTTAAATCATATGTTTTTTCTTTTCTTTCAATAATATTGTTAAACATAAAAATATATCTTCTTTATTTCTCTTAAATGTTAAAATTAAAATTTATTAAATAATTTATTAAAGAGAAAAATATTTTTTCTTAATACTTTCAAAACCAAAATAAACTTGTAATTAGATAAAATTTATCGAAGAGAGAGAACCAAAAAACTATTTATCTAATTTATTATATAATTTTCTCTCTTACAAACATTTATAAATTATGATATCCTTCAAATATTAAAATTTATGTTTGAAATATATAAAAAAATTTACATTATTATGTGATATATAAAATATTTAAATTACTTGAATGACCATTAAAACATGTGTGGAGAAATTAAATGTCATTTCTCCATGCATTAAATTGTTTTAAATTAAAGAAAAAATGTAGTCATATGGCTACAATGTATATACATATATAAAATGAAAATTCTATAAAGAAAATATTTAGATTAATTTATATCATTAAATGATATTGTACATAATGTGACATAAACATCTCAATATATAATATTTGGAAATTAAAAATCAAGTCTGTTGACAAAAATGTTAAAATTTTTGTCTATAATATTAGAAACATCATTAGTATACATTTGTGAACAAGAATCACCATTTTAATTTAAAAAGAAAAAAACAGGGATAGGTGATTATATGAAGCAAGTGATGAGCCATAAATATACATGTTTTAATCTGTTTGTTTGACATCATGCAAAAAATGACTTTTGGATTCTTGCACAGCTTTTTTTTAAAAGAATTTATTACTTTATCTAATTATAGCCTTTTATTATATTTTCCTAATAAAAAGCAGTTAAAAATAAACTTCTTTAGAATATTTATCAATTAATAATTATGAATTAATGTCTGCTTTTTCCACAAAAACAATACTTTTTTATAAAGTGTTTTCCCATTAATTCTCTTCACATATCTAGTCCAATAAAAATAAGTTATAAATAATAGATTAAATATTATCACACCAAGAAAGGTAAAAACATACTAATTAATCTTTTTATTTTACAAGTGTACTTTCAAAATCTTTTATAAAGCATTTTAAAATAAATAATAGGAATCCACATCTCATTTCCATCCAAAAAATTTGTAGAATAACAGCTATGTATACATATTATATAGGTGAAGTAGTTTTATCATCATCTTTTAATCATTTAATTTAAAATTCTGAAAGTTATGCAGTGACTCTGCTTTTTGCATTTATTTAACTTTACCATTGATAAATACATAATGATATTACTTTAGTAATAATCATTTGTTCAGATTAGTTTTCAACCAATTAACAATTTATTTATAAAGAAATTTATTTATGTTTTACTTGACTTTTTTGTATTAAGATGGCAAATTGAAATTCAAAGAAACAGCAAATTTTTAATTCATTCAGATTTGGCATGGTTCAATAAAAACTTTTAATTTTATGCTTATCAAGAAAAAAGTTAAATTCTAATTAATTTGAAAGTTTATTTGTTTATTTCAAATATATTTTTTATTTATTTCAATATTATTTTTATTGACAAAAATAAAATATATATAATTTTTATATCTACAATTTTTTTTTTATGATTAAAACAATTCACATGCTGAGAAGAGCAAAATTAATATAAATTGAAGGCTCAAATGTAAGTTATTTGGTACTCAATATAAATTAAAGTTTTAAAATATTATTTAAATTTTGTAAATATATTTACTAACTTTTAAATATTAATTATTTTAAAAATTAATTTTTCTTAAAAAATTAAGTTTAACTGAGGGTTATATATTTACAAAATTAAAACTAAAATTTTAAGGCTCATCTTTATTATGTTTAATCTTTTGTGGAATGAATAAAATGTAGTGATATATTGGAATATGTACTGCATTTTAACATCCAGGGCTTTCTTTATTCATATTTTCAAATTAAAAATGATCCAATATAATTGAAACTTAATTTTTTTCCTATCACTAACTAATACAAGCACTATTTGTTGAACATTAACTAGTTAATCAAAGTCTTTATAAGTTGTATTAAAAATATTAAGAGCATTCAAATAATTATCTTTTAAATAGTCAGAAAATCACAATCATTAGAATACTATAAATCTAAAAGCCAAGAAGATGCAGTTTAAATATAGCTATATTTCATCTTGAAACTTGCTCTAGTTGACTATAAATTGTTCTGAAGTCTACTGCCACAAAAGTCACAAACAAAGATGAATCTAGTTTATGTCTTTTTTTAATATCAGTTTTCATTATAAAATGCCTCAGATTTATCACCAATATTAATGTCTTTTTCATGCCATCCTTTAAAAGTTGTATAAGATGAATAAAAACAGTCTATTTTCGAATGTTGTAATAAATATTTCCAATTAAGTAAATTAAATATCTTGACTAAATTATAAAAAATAACATACATAAATAATGTTTTTGCTTATGATTCTATTTTCACAAATTTCTGACAACAAAAATCATATTATTTAAATACAGTTATTTGTAAACGTTTTGTTTCTTTTAACTAATCACAAATAACTAAAAACAATACTTAAAACTACTTTTTTCTTTCACGGATAACAATAATATTTCATTTCTTTAGTCTTTTTAAAGTACTTTTTAATTTTCTAAATTGGACCAATAAAGTCACGTCAAGATTTTCTAGTTCTACGATTTTTTTAAATCAAGTAAACACATTATGATATTTTAAAATTTTATCTGCATCTGTTGCCTTTCCCTTTTTAAGATTACAAAATACAGTTTAATTTATTAATCTGAATGTAAATGAGTAGGTGCAAAAAATATATTTTTAATTTCAGCCAAATACTTTTTTGTATGTATCATTATTCTAATGATAAGCAAAACGCTATTTTTTATCAGTTCAAAATGTAAACAAATTATTAACGAATCTTTTTTAAATTATCCAGCAAAGTTTTCTAATATCAAGGCTAATTATATTCAAAAGAAAAAATGCTTCTATTTTTGTTTCCGTCTAAGCTCGTAAATAGATTGTAAATGAAAATAGTTTCGTTATTTATCTTGTTGAATTTGCAGGCTATTTAAGAATTTAGATGCCATAAACTTTCATTTATTTATGTAAGTGATTGAACTACATATGTATGTGTGAGAATATTTAAATATTAAACCACTAAACATCACATGATCATCATTTCTTATGCTTTCTCATAACTGTTTTTTAAAAACAGGCAAACACTCTCCATACAGTAGTGCCACTCAGTGCAAGCCAGAGTAATCATTGGACACCAAAATGGGTACTGAACTGAGTTCAGATCTATATGACTATATAAGCTAATGATCTTGGATTAAAAATATTATTGTGTTTTCAATTTTAGACTCATAGTTTTGTAGTTAAGTAGAGATAAAAGGTGTTTGGTGAAGGATTTCATTAGATCCTAAGATCTAGGTGTAGTGTTCTCAGATCCAAAGCTCCTCACTGACGAAAACCACAAGCTAGAAACTAGTCTGGGGATATTGAATGAGTAGGCATTAGATAGGGATTTTATGTACAAATCTTCTAGTGTCCATTGATTATTCTGGCTTGTACTGAGTGACACTACTGTATGGATAGCTTTGCCTGTTTTTAAAAATATTTAAATATATAGAATAATTACTTGGATATTTATTTTTAATCAAATGATGAGTCTAGGAATATACTTTAGTTTATGTAAAGAAGTTAAAGATATTATAGTAAATGATTTCAGAGAAATGTAATTCTCCTAATATTTATAGTTATTTTTATAAAAAAAAATTGAGTTTGGTATAAGTCTCATTAGCGACATTTATCGTATAGTTTATTGTGTGTTCATATTATTAAATTAAAATAATCGAAATTATTTTTATTTTAAGAAAACTTTTATTATTATTGCAGTTTGTCAAGTTTTTTTTTTACTCTGATCTCTAGTGAATTGCTTATCTTTTTCTAACGCATAAAACAGATTCTTTTAAAACTTGGTTTTCTTATCGTATTTTTTCATATCGTGTACTTTTACGAAGTTTCTGATAACCTCTTGAACTCAAACAATAAGTTTTAAGCAATGTTGAATTTCGTATTTGCTCACTGGCTCAATTGTAATAATATAAGACTCTTGAATAATGATAATGCTTTAAGGAGATATAATTACCAAAATTATTTTACTTAATTAAATAAAAAAAATAGATTTAAATGTTAATTTCTTTACATTATTATTATTTTATTAATTTCCTGTTATAGAAGTAGATATTTTGAACAAACAATTTTGACAAAACAATTTTTAAGATATATACTTAAAATTTCCGTTCATTATATATTCACAAAATATATTGCTAAAGAAATCTAAAGATGACAAAGGATTCCAAAGATATGCATTTCATATTGAATCGGCACTCATCAGTTCAAATGTTTCATTTATCAATAGCAAATTATTACACTTTGATTTATTTCTGTATTCACAACTTTGACATAAACTACTTAAGATAATTATATTAATGATTATTACTAATCATTTATTAAACTAGAGATTATCCTTAGTTCAAATATAAACTTTATATGTGTTTCATAAGCACATGGAATAATACAATTTTAACCCACTTTTTTCATATGCAATATATTTTTAAACTTCCATACTTTCACATATCCTGCAAGAATATGACTAATGGATACATGGAAAAGGACACCAATATGCACATTTCACATTGAACTAGCATTTATTCTGTGATCTAGTCACAATCTTTTACATGTTATTTTGTTTTATTATTTATCATTATTTATCAATACCAAATCATTATATTTTGATTTACAATTTCAATTCAATATATTAATGATTATTACTAATCATATATTAGAACTAGAGGTTATATCATTCCAAGACTTTAAATTCTCAGTTAAATGTTAATATATCTGGTTTAAATTAAACATAAACATATAGAATAACTCAATTTTAATTCTTTTTTCATGTGATATATATATATTTAGAAATATTTAAAACTTCTACTTGATTACATACTAATGACACCCAAGATGCATTTCGTTTTGAATCAGCATTCTCTAATTTGATAAATTAATGTGTGAAATGATTGGGTATCTAAATTTTCTGCTGCAAAGCAGGTAAAAATAATGTACTGATGTCAAGTAGTAATTTTTGATCATCTTCCATGAAATGTTGCCATTACTTGCACTCTCTTGACACAATTTATTATTAACAGTTACTTTTTGAACTGTACCATAAATTTTAATAAACATTTACATGCAATCTAAATTTGATTATACACATTATCACTTATATGTACAATTGAGTGTATAAATATCTTATGTTTTGAATGTATTTAAGTATATGAATGCCTATGTTTTTCAGTAGTTCATCTCACTGATAAAAAAGAGACTAAAATGCTTGAAGCTTCTGAATTAAATACCAGCAAAGGAAAAGCAAAATTGATTAGTTGAACAAAACTTTTATGCTCAGCCATCTTTTTTATACTCAAAAATGATCATGTGATAGTATGTTGGACTATTTCCATCATCTACCATTAAATGTTTAATGTATAGAAAAATGTAAACTTTATTAAACTTTTCAAATACAAATAATTTGTTAGTAATAACACAAAAGTAGATAACAAAGGCAAGTAATTACACAACATTTCAAGTTGCATTATTCTCCAATCTTCTTCAGGTATTGCTAGCCTGATTAGTGGCAATATTAAAATTGGAGTAAACTCACTCTTATATTCTTGAATTTCAAAATTTTAAGACAATGCCATAATCAACTGAGCTATTCTGTCAAAGGTAACTGTCAGTAGAAATTTCACATATTTATCTATGAGAATTAGTTCAAATCCTGATTCCTTCAATTTTTTAAATACTTTTTTCTAAGAGTGAGAATTAATTAGAGGCTTCCAGACATTATGTATTACCATGCTAGATTGACATAGAATTATTTTCCACTGTCATATGAGCAGCTTCTTTAAATTTTATTTTTTGGGTCTTTTTCTCTCTATCCAACATTTTTATATTTTTCCAAGTGCATACAATTTCATTAATAGATACATGGTCTGCTACTGTATACACATCAGTTTTTCTCTTTTAACCATTAGTTTGTGTTACTTTAATCACTGATCAATATAGCGATAAATCTCATCAATATATTTCCTTCCACATTCACATGGTATTTCATAAATGTAGTTTTTGTTTTTCAGCATTTCCAGTTTAGAATTTGTAGAAGTTAGAATTACTTGACATGTGTTATCACTTTAGAAAGCTGTTCCAATGTTATATTGATTGCAGATTTTTTAAAATTTATTTGCCATTCTTGGTATGTATGGCTTCACCACATTACCAATAATTGTTTTTCCGTTTGGTATTTCATTTTATTGCCTACTAAAGGTTTTCTTGATGACAACTGATCTATAACCATTCTTCATGAGAGTTTATTCTATGTAAATCTGTTTATTTAGATTTCAAAACAAACTTCCTTTGGTCTGTGCCATAGTGATAGTATAATTCTATATTCTGTGTTTCTGGTATGATTGGATATATATGCCAAGTACTTGCCAGTGTTTTGATTTCCTATAAACTGTTGTTTTTACTTTGCCCAGAGGAATACTTGTCCCAAAAGCATGTAAGAATGCCAATTTTTGTTCTTATTAATTAGTAATATGATTATAATGAAATAACCTTTTTTTTATTTTGTTAAATATAATAAATATCTCACAAATTCATATTGCATTTCAACACTCAAATCTGCTTTCCTCCTTAAAAAAAATTAGTTTGTATTCTCAAACTACAAATAATTTATGTTAAAAGTTGCTAAAGATGTTTTTAATTCAACTGATTAAAAACTTTAGTTGAGTGTTATTTGCTAAATTGAAACCAATGCTAGTAGAATCTGTGGTTTATCTGCAAGAAGGACACCATTCACATATCAATAGCCAAAGACAAAATTAATTGCTAAGTTTTATATTTTTATAAAAAAAATCTAGAATAAAAACAAAATATTATACTATATTAAAAGAAAAATCTCAAAATAATGTGTCTAGTAATCAAATCAATATACAGTGATTACAAAACAAATACTTTCAAAAAATGTGATAATACAAGCAGTCTGTAAGAAATTAAATTAACCATGAAGTGATATGCAACTCCATAAAAAAAGTAAATCATAAAACTATTTTATGGATTGAATAAGTAAGGATTTAATAAATATACTATAAAAAATAAACCATATAATCTCATAAAAAATTAAATTTCAAAAGCAAGAAAATAAAAAACATGGATGCCATAAAAAGTACATCATATTGTTGTAAATATACATTTCTTCTTTTTGTTACTCATTTTCAAGATTGTATTTTATAAGTTATTCTCATATATGTTTTTGATGTGTATTTTTTGTGGCATCCATGGTTTTTATATTTTCTGTACATTTATGAAAATAATTGTATTAAATTTAACCATGAAAGTAAATAACAAAGTTAAAATATACAACAATAACTATGTACTTTTAATGTCATTCATGTTTTTATTTTCCTCATATATGGGCGGGTTTTTTTGGAATGTAATTTTTTATGGATTTATGGTCATTAATTATTTACTTATAGATTATACAACTTACATTTAATATTGTTTTGTTTTATGCACATTTATGCCTATGTATATTTTATGGTATCCACATTTTTTATTTTTCCTCATACACTGGATATATTTTTATAGTTTAATTTCTTACAGATTTAGTGCTATTAATTAACTTTTTATAAATTATATGGTTAATTTTTTCATGCTTCTTAAGTCTTTATTAACATTCAATTCATGGATTAATTTTGTATTCTAATTTATTATGGGATGTTTATATTATTCATATTTATTAAATGCATGTGTTCTAATTATTGTACAATAGTTAAATAAAAAACTTAATATTTTTTTAGTCATTGGTTATATGTGACTTTGTCTTACATGTAGATTATAGACTCTTATAAACATTTCAAAATCTTTACAGCCTTATGTTCAAAATATTAAGTGTTATATAGATTTCCCCTTTTAAGAACAAAAAGAATGCAACTATCCACATATTAGAAATCTAAAAGTCAATAATATGAAATTTAGTTTTTGCTATAATTAATTCCTATTAAAAACTCCACCTTCAAACATGTGTCTTGTTGTTTGATCTATGAAGTAGCTTCTAAAATGTCCCTAATATGTTCCTGATGTAAAAGTTAAAAACAAGCTAGGAAATAGTATTCACCCATGTTCAACACTAATGTTCACTTTAAATATTATATAGCAAATATATAAATGTAAATAAGCTCATGTGGACAAGCACTATTTGTAGTAGTCACAAACCTGGTTTGTACAAATAAGTTAAATGCCTTGAATATATTAATAAAATCAATATATGAATATATTTGCTCAATAGAACTTTTTTGGATTTATTTGGCACTAAAACATAGCTATAGTCAATCTTATTTACGTAAAAGTGTATTAAGTTTTTATAAATCCTATCTTTGGTAGATTAAATATACATACAATGAACTTGAAATATTTGTTTTAATTTTGTATATATGTAGCCTTCAATTTAAATTTAATTTGTATTTTTCCTAAAAATTATTTTAAATGTTAGTAAATATACTCAAGAAATGAAATAATTTTAAAATTTATTTAATTTTTAATGAGAAGTTAAAAAAACTTTACATTTGTCACTGCACATAGTTTAATTAAAAAGACATTAATACATATAAATATTAAATATATTTTTTATTAATAAAAATACAATTGAAATAAACAAAAAATTTATTTGCAATGCAAATATAATTTTCAAAATTCAAATAAAATTTGATTTCTTTTTCCCAATCATAATTAGACGCCATTGCTTTCATGTTAGAAGAGATTGATTTTCAGAACTTTATTTATCATCTGATTAGATCTGCATCTATTAGTGAAACTAAAAATTAAAATATAATTCATTATTATTATAAATAAATTATGATCAAGGAAAATAACGAATTAAACAACTGATTATTTTTTAAGCAACATCACTCTGTGACAGTATTGCAATGAACAAAATGGAGCATTATTCCAGAATAAATCATAAAAAGATTAAAACAATAGCAACTCTCTTTATACAGCAGTGCCACCCAGTGCAAGCTATAGTAATCAATGGATTCTAGAAAGTTGGTGTATCAAAATCCAATAGTTTTTTATTGGTCAGCACTAATTTATGGTGAGTTATTGTTTTAACACTTGTGCAAGCATAAGCAGTGGTGGTCATGTGTTATTTTAATGGTTTAACAAAAAGGTCAATTAATCAAATATAATTGAAAGATATTGTTTAGTGAAATATTTTAAGTGTCTTTACTATAATGAAGAAGAGTGATGCTCTGTAATAATTACTGCAATCCTTTTATCTTTATTTTTATATATAAATTAGAATAATGGAATATCTTTAAACTCAGTTTGGTGTCCTTCATAAATCGATAAGAAAATTCCAAATATTGAAAATAGCATATTACCAACAAGGGATTTAAAACCTCTTCCAGAATTTTCAGTGAATCTATAGTCTATTCATTTTTGAGATTAAAAAGGATCATTTTCATTTCATCAAACTGGATATTTTTGTATAACTAAATAAGCCAATAAGAAGGATATATTTTTAAATGCAATCAAATAAATTGTCAAGTTATTAGTCAAAAATATTATTAAAATATGTTCTCCATC
This sequence comes from Epiperipatus broadwayi, assembly GCA_028023455.1. Taxonomy (NCBI): domain Eukaryota; kingdom Metazoa; phylum Onychophora; class Udeonychophora; order Euonychophora; family Peripatidae; genus Epiperipatus; species Epiperipatus broadwayi. The sequence goes on from JAQFVV010000034.1 coordinate 5,070,168, forward strand.
TATTAGAATATTATAAAAACAGAAGCACCCACTGATTTAATGGAAATTATGTCCTATTTAGTTCAATTCAGCAGTGGAGTAGTTTCCTTTAGACCTAAAGTTCCTGGGTTAATTTTTTATCTGTATAAAATAAAAACATGCTTTAGTTTGGTTAGATGAGTAAAAGTTGAGAAGATTAAGTTGTCTCATAAATACCTGAATATCACATTAACTTTCAAGAAATTAGTTATATGATTGTTTTTATTATTGTTAGATATTATATTGCTTTTCAGGTCCATATTTTGTTTTTCAAAAAAATATTTATAATTTCATTCCAAAAAAACACTTCACAAAAATTGATCTAGAAGACACTAGATGTATTAGTGAAACAGCAGTGTGTAACTCAGAAAGTGAAAACTAAGTATGATAGATGAATTTATGGGATTTGAAATTATTACAATTGAGGTTTAGGACAGCCATCTAATAACTTTATGTTAAATATAGCATATATGAGAACCAAGATTCATAGATGATATTGTCATTAACACTATGACATCTGGGTATGTTTTACAGTCATATGAACATATGCCATTGTTCAACTTGTTGTGCATCAAATCACAACATATAAGTGTCAAGATACTAGAAAAGTGAACATACTTTGAGAGGAAAAGTACTAGCAAGCATTACAAAGAGATATGTTCATTCAGTCAAATATATTTTATAGACATTGTCATAGTCACCAAAGATATTGGCATGTCATTAAATGTCATCAGCAGAGTAATCAATGACATTAGTATAATAGACATAGATTTAGCATAATAAATAAGTACTTTAGCATAATCATCAAATATATTGGCATAGTCACCAACTACATTGGCATTGACATTAAAAATATTGGCATAATCACCAATGATCATCAGTATAGTCATCAACTACATCATCATAATGATCAAACTCAGTAATATAATCATCAAAACATCAGAATAGTCAACAAAGACATTAGAATCATTATTATTGATGTTGGCATAATCATCAAAGACTCTGGCATAATTATTAAAGTCATTATATTTATTAAAGATATTGTGGATAATCATCAAAACATCAGACTAGCCATCAAAAAACACTGGCATAATCATCAAAGTCATCAGAATAAGCATCAAACTTCATTGTAATCATCAGAGGTATTGGATTTATCATCAAAGACATTAATATAATTAGCAACATATTTGCATATAACATTGGCGTATTAATGAAAGACATTGGTATAATGATCAAACATATTGGCATAGTCATAAACTGCATTGACATAGTCATCAAAGGCATATATTGCTATCATCTACATTGGGATAGCTATTAATGACATTCAGCATAGTCATCAAGGATATCAAGTCATCAAAGACATCAGCATAGTTGTCAAAGATATTGGCATAGTCATCTCTATTTGTAAATTCCTTAAAGGTACTAGCATAATCATTAAAGATACCAGAATAACAATAAAAATATTGACATAATCATCAATATATTGACATAGTCATCAAAAACATTAGCATAAAACTATTGTTATTAGAAGAAGCGCTGACATAAAATTATAGCAATAGATAGCTCCATTACAAAGTAGTGAAGTAAAAAAAATAAGTCAGACTTAAATTCTCATTGGTATCTTTGGCAATTATTTTTTATAACTATGTAAAATAAACCTCTATCACAAAAGTAAATGTAATCACAAAGAATATTAATTCCAAAAATGTGAAGATAAATATTGGTTTTAATAAATAGTATTATAATCTCAATACATTTTCAATGCCGAGTATCCTTGTCAAAGGCAATAGTTATAAACTTTTAAAAAAAACATTATACATGTAAAACTGCAACACAGAAGTTATAAAATCATTAGTCTAATTGTGTAAATTCCAGCAGTACTCAATTGATCACAATTAGACTTTCTATTCATCATAAAGTTATCATTAGAAAGCCTTTTTCATTTTACACAATTGATAGAAAATATAAAATTAAAGGGGTTTGGTTGATGAATAAAAAGTGTTCAGTTGAATACTGGATGAAATATGTGCCTTTTCTAACTTTTGTGCTGTGGTTTAACATATGTAACATTTTTTTTGTTTTAAATTTTATAACTATTGCTCGAGAGAAGGGTGCACAGCACTGAAAATGCATTTAGGTTTTACTACTATTTATTAACTACTACTTATCTCCATGTTTTTGGAATTAATATTCCTTGTGATTATTTTTATAAAACTGTAATATATTTTCAGACTTAAAGGTACAAACAAAAATGGCATACTATCTTAAATAAAACTTATCTAGATACCAATGATTACTAAGTCTGCATTGAATAAGATGTGACAGCAGAAATTAACAGTTGTTACATGTATCTTACTATTTCTATATAAAACAGTTTGTACAGTGCACTGGTAGTTATAATATCAATTCATCAGTACATTGATGCTTGTCAATGCACACAGGCTATACTGTTACTTTTTTGAGTGTTAATTAGGAATCCAATTCTGACAACATAGACTGACATAAGCCAGCATCTTCTAATAAAATCAATATGCATTCTTAACCAAAATGGTCTCTAAATATATCATCTTTGATTATGAATTGAACTAGAGTAGCAAACTGCTATAATACTTTGGAATGATACAAAAATTTGTAATCCACCATACTACAGAGCATTATTAAAGATCTACATCACTTCAGTGAAAATATTATTATAACATTTCATTGGTAGCAGCATTTCATATGATAAAATGATCATAGTAATATGTGAATGCATGTTTTTTTATTTAACAAACACAATGCATTGGAAATACTGTTTTGTGAATTTTATTTATTTGCATTGTTTTTTTCTGGGTGAAATAGTTTCATAAAAAGTTTTATGGAATATAGATTAAGTACAACTTTTGCTATTAGTTATACATTTGCCTATATCTTTATAAATAAGTTAAATTTATATTGTTATTAATCAAATCATTGAAGTGATACATAAAAGAAATACAGCTCAATGTTGAAATGTATACTATAACAAAACGAAGTATAATTTCAGTTTCAAGGAAATATTTTTTATCAGCTGCATCAAACTTCTAACAGTATACCAAATGTAAGTAGAATGGTAGACTCTGGATCTTATGTTTATGAATTATGATCTAGATATGTACTCAGGTCAGCTTAAATTTAAGTGTACAAGATGGAGTAGACTACTATTTATTTTTAACAACTTTGTAATTCTATCAAGTTAATGAAATTAGAACTTTGTAATTCTATGTAATATATTGCATATATAAAACCAATAAAATATATAACTGAGATAACAAAATTTCTTACTGAATGTGTTATGTAAATGAAGCACATATTCATGTCTTTAGAATGGATTTCAAATGACAAACAATCATCATTTAAGAATTTAGACGTCAGATGATAAGTGGATTAGATTTTTCGGTAGTTTTTTAATTTAACTCCATTTCAAATGTTGCTGCATTAAAGCACTGTTAATATTGATACGTGAAATCTAATCTAAAGACAGGTTAATTACATTCACATCATTATAGAGAGATTTCAGCTCGTATTTTATTAGTTTCATATTTTATTAGTTGTTGAATTTTTATTCTAACAATTTATAATAAACTTTTAATTGTTTTGCATGGCTCAATAATTTATGTTTTTCTAATTCCTAAAAAATAAAATTTTTAAATTGCAAGTTTACAGTAATATAAATTTATTAGTAAATTAATTATTCAAAAATATTTTTTAAAAGTGTTTGCGATGATGTTTTATCTAACATTATTTTAAAAATATATTATAAACAACGAAGAATTTTAAAATAATTTATCGATTAAGAAATAAAATATTAAACCCCAGAGAGTCTAATGTTCTTGATAACTAACAATCTCCTCATTAATTTTGTCGTAGTGTAATTAACAACTCAAGTTTTCCACTTGTTTTTAAATAATATTTTTTTCAAAAATAGAAACAAAAATTGTATGAAGTTTTTATTTTCATTTAATAAAAATGATTAAATACTACAGGAAGCCAGAGGAGAGCATCATGGGATTTTATTTTCTAAAAAAAAATAATATTAAGAAGACGATGAAAAATAAATTAATAGTTTAAATTTTTATAATATAATTTATTTTAAAAAAAGTTTACGAATTTAAAAAAAAAAGCAGAATCTTTTAAAAAGAATTAATTGCTAGAGAATACATATGGTGAATAATTATTTTTAATATCTATAGTAAAGTTTTAACTAGAAAGTTACTCTTTAGTAAAGATTAATTTTCTTAAGATATCATAACCGATATCTTTCACTTTCTTTATATTTATCAAGTTCTCATATCTTGTCGTATACTTTTTCATATCCTTCCATGAATTATCTCCCTCATCCTCTAGAACCATCTGCTATAAACTTCAGTTTCAATGAAAACCTAATGACAATTTAATATTATAAAGAGCTTGAAAATCGCTGATAGATACATAAGTGCATTAGTTTTAATTTTGAACATAGTCTTCAATGATAAAGACAAAAGACATAAAAAAAAAATAAAAAGTTGGATCGAGAGATGGGAAGATAGCATAATGCTATAAAGTTGAGTTTCTATTGATGATTCAAACTTGCAATAAATGTCTCTAGAGTAAACTAAAAATTACTGATATTGGAAGCATATGAGTGATTATGTGATATTTGTTGCTGGTATTAATCTTCGTAGACAAAAAGTAGAAAAGACTTGCAGCTTTTATACGACTGAGATTTCTAATATATATATAGAAATAATTTGGTGTCAGATCTATATTGTTAAGCAAATGAGTTTGCCTAAGTTTAAAAGTCTTAAAATAAAATGTTTAAAATAAGCTATTAATTTGAATAAGGGCCATGAGAGAATTTTAGTATAAATTTATTTTTAGCTAGTATTTTAATGTTATATGACTTTCTATTTTATTTATTTATTTATCATTGCTAATATAGCTTCAAGCAATATTTTCTGTCAATATGCATATTAACTTTGGATTTGTCACATGAATTTTTTTATTCTTTTGTTTATTAGTTAACTTTATTAAGAATTTTGTTTTTTTGATGTTTTTATACCTCTATCTGTTCTAAGAATTACAGTGTGTGTGTGTGTGTGTGTGTGTACCATATTTCATCATAGAGTTGTGCTCTAAGAGATTTACAAACTATCCTAATAAAATTATTTAATAATAGAATGAATTAAATATGTATATTTTCTCTTTTTACAGTTCCAAAATTTTTGCAATTCTAAAGCTAATTTGGATAAAACAGTATTTGCAATATATTTGAGAGTACATATGTGGGAACATACTTTACATTAAACATTTGATAATTAGTTTATTGATGTGCAGTATACTCATAATATCTGATGACCCATAGTGCTAGTTGGTAATCAGCATTGATATCATGATTCACATTTTTTATGTTTATTATTATAGATATTTCAGCATTATGTGAGTGCAGATGAAATTTTGATATCTTAAGTTTGTCATTGACTAGAGGATCATTAGCCTCAGATTTTACAGCAAACCTGTTTTAATTCCAGTCACAAAGTATGATCGTTGACTTTTCAGTATTAATGATTATTGCTGGTGATTAATATTATAACTTATATTTACTTATATCATCTGGTGCTGACTCTTTGTTCATTTTCTGCTCAGAAAAGCAAAGTTGCTTTTGTAACCTCTTCCTTTTACCACAACAAATAATGGCCCAACTGAGATCTTAATGGTGATTGACTTCTGGAGAGCATTACTACAAAATGACCACATAAGATGGAGCTTAAATATAACTTTATCCCTAAGAAACATAATATGTCTTTTACTATGTATAATTAAAAAATAATAATTATTATAAAATACATGGCAACAATATACCAAAATGAAGCAATCTATACAATCAAAGTGACATGTAAATTTGTTTTTGTTTTTTTTTAAAAAAAAAGAACTAAAATAAATTGTTCAAGAAGGAACTAATTTTTTTTAAAAAAATCAGCTTGTCATTTTTTATTTAATCAGATTGAATTCTTTCTTCATTCAGATCTATAAAACTTTCACAATGTTTAGTTAATAAAAATAAAAGAAACATCATCAGCTAGCTAAATCTTACCTGGAATTCTTGAACTACTTCAAATAATTCCAGTGACAGTGCAGAACAATGCTTGTTTCAAATAGCAGAGATGGAACTTGTGAAAGTATATTATAATCCCATATGAACTGTTTAATATTTATCAGAAAGAAAAAATAAATGACAGCTATTTTGTTTTATATTTAAGATTGTTTGGATTTATACTAACTATTTTGAATTTATATTTAATGTTTGTAAATCTAGATATTATGTATAGAAATTGTCATTTTTAAAGAATAAAGAAAAAAAATCACTCTGTTATTATATAATATAGGGTATATGAGCACAGACTTTGACATGACCCACCACTCTCCACTCTATCTAATAACACATACACTCAAGCACATATATGCTGAAAAGATAAATAATCACCAATATACGTATTTCTTGCTAAACCAGCAATCATCAGTTGGTCCAGATTATCATCTTCTACACATATATACTATAAGTGCTCAGATATATATTAAGATAGAAATCTTCATACTTTAATGGACTGTTATTATATATGTTATTGAAGTGAATAATATTGTAATGGCATCTTTTTAAAACCTGTTAAATATTTAAAAAACAAAGAGTAAAAAAATAATGATAATAAAATGTAAAATGCCAATCTCATGCATGAATTGTCTAAGCATTAAATAATCGTAGTTAATGATGTAATTATATCTATCATCCACTCATTTGTTATTAACCCTGTATTTGATTATCAAGAATTAAATTTTATGTAGATGTATTTAAATTATCTATATGCAATATTGTTTGTTCACTGTTAAATAGTTCATATATATTAATGTCCATGTTGGAGAATACATTTCTATTGAGTTTTAATAAATTAGAAATCGATTTCAAAAAATGACATCCCTGTATAAGTTGTCATTGTGTTGAATTATGTTTAGGATTTAAAAAGGCCAACCTCACAATTATGGTTAGGTAAAGATGTTTTATTGAATTTGAATAGAACCAAAAGAACACTCTTATAATTGTTGTCATATAAAGAAAACCATTGTGCTTTATTGAATTAGGTTTAAGATCTATAAAAGGGTATTCCCTATAATTTTTGTTATAAAAATAGTGTTGATACCTAGTCCATATAGAATACAGTTACGTTGGCACTAGGAAATATGTGAATCAAAGAAATGTTTTGTATTTATGGGTTCATAAATGCATAGTTATGTTTTAAGTCAGTATTCTATTATATTATAATATAAATAAAAGATTAAAATTTAACTTGGCAATGAAATCCTGGACATTTATGTGTAATAATTATCTTTCTGCATGTTTGAAATAAGATAATAATGTATATAGATTAAAGGGACATTGTTTGAAAAAAATAAATTGTATATCAATTAATAATTGTATTTGTAATCGTACTACTTTATATAATTTGTTAACTTTATTAAATGTAGATTGGATGGTCTGTCCTCATTCATTGAGAATAACTGACATTCTCTATTAATCTTCCCTGGCATTATTAATAGGTGAATATGTGGTGGTCATCATTTTTTGGTAAAATAAAATATTGTTTTAGATATACATATGTGTTTGTTTATTTCCTGATGCTTAAATTCAGGTGATGCTCATGTAAATATAACAAATATAACTTATGAAATATGGTAAGTCTGACCGTTACATAGTAATGGTAAATATTTGTAAATTATTGCTTGTTTGGAGTATGAGCATGGATGTATCTGTGGTAAACTCCATTTTCCTGAGTTAGATAAATGGTATGGTTGATCAGACAATATTTTTTTATATTGTAATTATATTGTAAAACTAACAAAAATTAGGAACAAATAACAAAAAGAATAAACAAAGCAAGTTATTCTGAAAAAAAACCTATGTAAGTACATGTCATGTTCCAAGATATTTTAGGGGACAATCTAGCACTGGTGGTGGTGTATCCAGTTGTAATCATATTGTCACAATAAGCTTATTGTGTATAAAAATTTTGGAGATTAATAAAATGAAGGATGAAAATAAAAAGAATGAGAAGCATCAGGTAATAATGGAAGCAAGCATTTCTAAAACAAGCTGTAAAGAAGCTAGATTAGAGACTTCAGATACGAACAATGTCAAATTAAATGTTATCTTGTACATTGACAAGGAAGTTTAAATTACCCAATGGTAAATTGAATGTTTGTGTCTATTTAAAAAATAAAGATATTTTATTAGCATAGTCAACATTGATAAGTTTTTATGTTTTTTCAATATTTTCTGACAAATTTGCATGTCCCTTTTAAGAATTATTTTTTTTGATTATACATATATATAAAAAAAATAGCAAACAAAAAGTCTCTTGATGTAATCACATGATATCTTTCAGTCAAGCTCATAATCTGGGATAAAATTCAGGTAAAACTTTGAAATTTTTTTAAAATAGTTAATGGCTCTCAATCCATTAACATTATTTTATTCATGCAATCAAATAAAACAAAGACATTAATAAAGAGATAAAAATGCAAAAGAGTATTGCAATATCATCACAACCAGATATGATGCAAATGATGAACACATAATTAAAACAAATGGAATCAAGGATACAAAAACAGATGGAGCAAATAAGTTGAACTATTAAAAGCAAATGGAAATAATAAAAAGCAGAAGGGGCAAATAAGCCAAACTGTGGGAAATAATCAAAAGCAAATAATGCAAGTATAGAATATAATTAAAAGCAGATGGAATCAAGATTGGAACATAACCAAAAAGAAATGAAATTGTGATTGAGGGAGCAAATGAACCAAACTATAGAAGATAATCAAAAATGGATAAATATATTTAAAAACAGATGGAATTGAAACTGGAAACATTAGACCAAAAATAAATCAGCAAAAGATAAATGAACAGATCAAGCAAATAATACAAACTATAGAAGAAACCCATATTAATGCAGAAGATGAAATTAAAAAATGGTACAGAAAAATTAAAAAATAAATATGAGATAGGTAACTTGAAATCAGCACATTATGGCAACAAAAGTGCAGGAGTTTGAAATTGATATGAACAAATCTCAAAAAATCTGACATACACAAATAGAGCAAATGATGCTCCATCAAGTAAATCAACAAAAGATGAAAGTGGCCACTACCTTAAAGTTATATAACCAAATAATGCAAAACAACCTAGATACACAATTATAAAATTTGAAGTTGATATGATGGGTGATCTTCTAAACAGAACCAAAAAAATTAAAAGAGCAGATATCAACATTTTCTATACATTATATAAGAAAAGAACAAAATAAGGTTGGGCAGATAGATCATTTCCCTAATAATGATATTATTCCCAGTAAACATGAAGAACTAAAACAACTTTATCTGGCTGACCAGCAAATAGATGCCAAACAAACAAGTGATATTTCTAAAAAATGAATAATATATCAACTAACTTGAACAATAAGTTTCATTTCCAAGCTGGTAAGAATAAAGATTTTTAAAGGATTGCCTTGCAAAAATTTACTTGATTATTTAAATAGATTTGCTGAATTATTTACATTACATACTTTGACTGATAAAGAAAAAAATCATCATTGTTATAAATTATTTAAGTGGTGCAGCAAAGAATGGTGGAACTCAAGATACCACCATGCTACTGATACTTATGATGAAAAAGAAGAAGCAAGTGTACTATGATTTTGGAGTGAGGAATGACAGGATAATATGTTGCAGTAGGTATTTCAAGATTTATACACGCTAACCACTGGAGAAAGCCTATCAACTCTTCTTAAGATAGGTGGCAAAATTAAGATTTCCTTGTCAGAAAGCTATATTATTTGTATCATAAGATATAATTTACCAATCAATATTCAGCACTTCATATTGGCCAATAATTTGTTAACTATAGAAAGAATGACAGATCTACTAAAGGTCATAGACCTAGAAATAGCTCGGCCAGGTGATTTGTACTATAAATTTTAGACAATCTGACCACAGGAGATTGATGTTTGTCAAACACCTAGATATACCTATTTTTCACCACCTAGGAAAAGATTTACAACAAGCCCTCTGATAATAAATAGACCTGCTTTCAGTGACTGCAAAAGAAAGAGCCTTCAAATAAAACTCAATACCAAACTACAGTTGAACAATCTTATATTGACCAATAGTTGGATAAACCACTCATAAAATGCCAAATAAACATGAAATGAAATTTAAATAAGTATAATCTTGTTTAAATAAGTATAATCTTGTTTTGGTGGTTTTTTTTTTTTGTTTCAAAGTTTGAGAAATTGAAATGAACAATCTATTATTTATTCCAAAAAAAAAGAGAAAAAAAAAACCTTTTTTTTATGCAATCAAAGTGATATGCAAATTTGTTTTGAAAAACAACAACACTGAAATAAGTCGTTCAATAAGAAACTAAATTTTATATAAAAACAGCTTTTCTTTTGGTTGTTTCTTCATTCAGATCTAATCGAACATTTACTATATTTAGCGAATAGAATCTTACCTATAATACTTGGACTACTTCAAGTACCTCCATTGAAAATGCAAAACAATGTTTGCTTCAAATAGCAGAGATGGAATTCATGAAAGTATATTATCATATATGAACTGCTTAATATTTACCAGAAAAAAAGCTATAAATAACAGCTATTTTGTTTTGTAAGTTTTATATTTAAAAGACTGAACTGTATACTAACTATTTTGAGTTTTATATTTAACATTTGTATCGAGATATTATGTATATAAATTGTCAGTTTTAAAAAAGAAAAAAAAAACACTTATAATATATGTTATTGAAATAAATAATAATGTAATGATGTTTTTAATACCTGTTAAATATATCATAATATACTTTGTACAAATTATTATTTAATAGGAAAAGAGTACAGAAATAATGATAATAAAAATGTAAAATGCAACCCTCATGCATGATTTGTCCAAGTCTTAAATAATAATAGTTAAAGACATAATTATATCCATCAATCACTTTTATATAGTTAACTTATATTTGATCATCTACAATTAAATTCTGTGTAGATAAATTTATATATGTTATGGTTTGTTCACTGTTAAATAGTTCACATATATTCACATATTCGTATAGGAGAAAATATGGTAATATTCCTATCTATATTTAATAAATTTGAGATTGGTCTCAGAATAAGCCATCACTGTTGAGTTAGGGTCAGGACTTAATCACCCTCATAGTTTTTGTTAGGTAAAGATGTTTTATTGAACTGAAGTAGAACCAAAAGACCACTCTTATAGTTGTTATCATATAAAGATAGTGGTTGTGATTTATTGAATTGGGATATAAAAAAAGATCATTGCTTATAATTAATGTTATAAAGATAGTGTTATTGTCTATCCCATATATATGTGTTGCACTAGGAAATATATGCATCAAAGAAATATATTTATGGGTTCATACATGCATAGTTATGTTTTAAATCAGGGTACTGTGGTATTAGAGCTGCGACATAAAGAATTATAATCGTTTAATCATTAAATTAATTAGGTTATTAAATCAAAAACATATTTTAAAATCTACATTAAAAAAACAATTTAACAAAAAAAAAAAAAATACAAAAAGCATTAATGTGAAGAATAGTTAAAATGCGTGTTTAAATCAAACTGAGTGTGTGTTTGCACATGCATATTCTGCATAATCTATTTTAATACATTATACAGGCTTACACCTGCATTTATATATATATAATATAGGCAGGATTCGAACTCAGACTTTTACACGACCTACAACTCTCAGTGCCATCTTATATTGCTGACTCACCTGAGGACACAGGTTGAAAAGATAAATGATCACCAATACACGTATTTTGTGCTAAACCAGCACTCATCAGTTGGTTCAGATTACCATTTCACACACATATATACAATTAGTACTCAGCTTTATATTAAGATAACCAATCTTCATATTTTAATGAGTGCTGGTATAGCACGAATTACGTATATTGGTGATTATTTATCTTTACAACATGTGTGTGATCAGGTGAGTCAGCAATATGAGATAGCACTGAGAGTTGTAGAATCGTGTGAAAGTCTGAGTTCGAATCCTGCATATATTACATATATAAATGCAGGTATAAGCCTGTACAATGTATTAAAATAGATTATGTAGAATATGCACGTGCAAACACACACTCAATTTGATTTAAACACTCAGTTTAACTATCTATTCTTCACATTAATGCTTTTTGTATTTTTTTTTTGTTAAATTGTTTTTTTTTTAAATGTAGATTTTAAAATGTTTTTGATTTAATAACCTAATTAATTTAATGATTAAACGATTATAATTCATCATGTCGCAGCTGTAATACCACAGTATCTAAATCAGTACTCTATTATTTATAATTATATGAATATTATAATACAAATGAAAATTAAAATTAAACTTAGCAATGAAATCTTGGACATTTATGGCTAATAAGTGTCTTTCTGTGTGTATAGAATAAGACAATAATATATATATATATTAAAGAGACTTTGTTTAAAAAAACTAAATATCAATTAATAATTATATTTGTAATCAATTTATTGTTGTATATTCTTTATATATAAGATTATGTGATCTACCTCATTCATCAGGAGTAACTTGTGTTCTTTGTGATCTAGTCCTGCATCACAGATAGGGATTGTATGTGATGTTCACCATTCTTTGGTAAAATATAATGTTTTAATATATATATATATATTGTTTTATTTATATATTGTTTTATTTCCTATGTAAATAAACAGAAAAATAGTAAATTGTTGAATTATACATTTATGTAAATAAACAGAAAAATAGTAAATTGTTGAATTATACCGAAACTGACTATTACAACTGTTCCAGGTCTTACTCTATTCCTATATTTTATTCACCTGGTTTCTACAAGGTTATTTAATTTTAATTTGTTTCTTTATTGCATTGCCTTAATTAATTAATCAATCCTTTCTTATAAAATCTTTAATTTTTTGTACAATGCTTAACATTCATCAACATCGACAGTTTCGATTGCCCCTGCAATCTTCTTCAGAACTATAAATATATACACATATATATAAATATAAATTACACAACTATATATGTATATAAATAAATATGATAATGTTAACATATAAAAGTAATAATTAAATATAAATTATGGAAATAGAAGATAAAGTTATAAAGATAAGTTAATATAAAAATAATTGAAATAAATATATTTGAAAAATATAAAATAATAGCATGAAAGTATATTAAATATATATAATAAAAAAAGATTAAAATTAAGGTGTTAAAAGATTTCAATTATTTTATTAATGTTCATGTATTTGAGGGGATATACAGGTGATAAATATTTTTGTATATTTTTATGAATATATATATATATATATGGATTTTATAGGATTTATATAATTTGTATATAATTTATATATAGTTGTGTAATTTATATTTATATATATGTGTATATATTTATAGTTCTGAAGAAGATTGCAGGGGCAATCGAAACTGTCGATGTTGATGAATGTTAAGCATTGTACAAAAAATTAAAGATTTTATAAGAAAGGATTGATTTCTACAAGGTTTTAATCTAATTTACCATATTATGCATATATCTTGCACACTTGCATGTCTATATTGTTTTATTCTATTTATCGAATGTTATGTACAAGTATAAATGGTTAGTGATTTTTAGCATGACCAAATCACATCCCCTCTTACAAATAAGTCAATAGTAAAGTATCTTGATAATACAATATTTCCTGGTTGACCAAATCCCGGATATTATTTTATATTCTATTTTTTTTCTCATGTGTCATAGTATCAGCGGGAAGCGAACCCGCTAACCTGGGACAACTACTTGTAAAGCAGCTGTTGCTGACCCCTGCAATATCAAAGGTTTATCTAAAAAACAACTTGTGATAGTTTTTTGTTTTTACAGGTGCCAGAGTTTAGTGGACTGTTTCACTGAACACACTGTCCCAAAGTTAATTATTTTTGGATTCTCTTTCTTGTTTTAGGAGGATCCTCTCTATGCTTATATAATGAAATAATTAAGCATACTTGAATTTTTTCGTTAAGGAAATTAAATGCAGGGATTTCTGAATTTTACTTTTAATTAAAATAGTGTTTAATAAACAAAATATAACAATAATCAAAATACAATTATTGATTTATACACACCCTTACATTACTAACATATACATAGTACATTAGTGAGAATAAATATGAATAAAATGTTACAAACTACAAAATTAATCTTAGATATGAATAGTAATGATAAAGTTCTGGTTAATAATAATTATTAAGCAGCTTAGTCAATTCATTAAGAGTATATATATATATTGCTTAAAAATTAAATCAATGTAAAAAGCTCACATTCATCTTATGGTAAATATTTTTTAATGTAGTTACATGTTATAATGTATATCATGATCGTGGAATTTAAGTTTCTTAGACACAATACTTTTATTCGTGTTTTCTGTGTAAACTGTTTCCTAATCAGTTTGCTAGAATTCTTGGTGTGATATAGACAAGGAAGCTTGAATCAAGGCATCATCTCATCAGAAGGAAGGCATCAACAATTGTATCTGGAGGCTTAGCAATGACTTTGGTTTGTGCCTTCCCTGAAGGTAAAGGCAGTTACATGATAAGCCACTCTGTATCAATCTCTGGATCTTTCTATGCAATTTCTCACCAGACAATGTATGCAGCAACTCCAGTAGCAACAAACATCAGTGTAGTGAGCCTTGCTTTATATATCTAAATAGTACTGCAATCATAAGAAAAAATATTATCTAAACTCACTAACAAAGAATTCTCAGGGTCAACCTTTTATTTTCTATAGAGTCACACATTTTTTCTTCTTTCTTCAGGAATTTAATCCCCACAAAGCTTATTCAAAATTAATTATAAGTGAAATACATAATTTTCTTAGTTCAAAATGTAGCATTCATTTCTGGCTGCTAAATACTATATTCTCAGCTGCCAATGAAATGCATACAAAAAAAAAACTATGTTTAATACATACATCACATGATCACTATCTCATACTAGTGCATGATTGTTATTAAACAAGGCAAAACTCTCTTTATACAGTAGTGCCACCCTGTGCAATCAGAGTAATCAATGGATGCCAAAAGGCTTGTGCATAAAATCCCTATCTAGTGCTAGTCATCCAATATCCCCAGACTAGTTTCTGCACAAGCCTTCTGGCATACATTGATCACTCTGATTGGCACAGGGTGGCACTACTGTATGGAGAGAGTTTTGCCTTGTTTAATAACAATTATGTGCTAGTATGAGATAGTGATCATGTGATGTTTAGTGGTTTACATCAATCCTGCCTAATAGGATAGTGGTGCTATGGTTGTTAAAGAGCCAAAGCCACCAAAATGTGTGGGTACTGAATTGAGTTCAGACTCATATGACTATATAAGCTATTGAGCTTAGATTAAAAATATTATGTTTTCAATTTCATTCTCATAGTTTTGTAGTTAAGTGGAGATAAAAGGTGGTTGCTGGAGGGTTGCATTAGATCCTAAGGTCTAGGTGCAGTGCTCTCAGATCCAAGGCTCCTCACTGATGATGGCCACAAGCCAGAAACTAGTTTGGGGATATTGGATGAGTAGGCACTAGATAGGGATTTTATGCACAAGCCTTCTGGCATCCATTGATTATTCTGATTGGCACAGGGTGGCACTAATGTATGGAGAGAGTTTTGCCTTGTTTAATACATACACTTCATTTATACAATCTTTCTAATTACACAAATCCTCTAATTACCCTGGCTGTTGATTGACATTCTAATCAGTCATCTTTAACTAGTCACAAAGAGATATAATACTTTCCCTCCTTTTCTAATTATAGGTAATTATGCTGATTGTATATTTTTTCTTTTCTCTAAATTAAAATCTTCATGCATATTTATTTATCTGGATGGTCAAACTAATAATTTTCTTGCTTATTAATGAAAACCAATTTGTTTTTATTTTTTTAAAAGTATATATTTTCTTTCAGCAATCTCTCCCCACGCCCCATTTTCAAAATGCTAAATACACTTTGTACCATATTAATGGTACAATACCTTCTCAATTGGGTGAAGAATCAAAATCTGAATAATTTTAGCCAGTTTTATTCTTAATCAATTACACAAAACCCTCTAGAAAATAATTATGGAGTCACACCCACCATGTTTTATGAACAAGCTGGGATAATTTTAGGCTAGTCTGGTCTGACTGTATTGTATTTAACTACTTAGCCACTTTTGAATGGTTTTAACAAATGGATATTATAAATACTGGCTTCAATTCATGATGAATAACACAGTTTGTCATAGATCATAAGCATAATACATAACATTAACATTCAACACTTATTCACCTTATCACCCAGAAGGAATTAATAAAACCAAGTTTGTTTCATCACCTTACAGCCTTGCTCATTTCGCTCTTATGAATCTTAAAGCCTTGTGATTCCTGGAACAACATGACTATCACCATAGGTGTTTAATAATATCCCTGCTCCTTTAAGACTTATTGGATATAAAATATGAAATGTCTACTTTGGGTGGGTGCAGTGCAGAGATCTTTATCTCCCAAATATATCATGACCACACTGCATTAATAACACTAAAGACAACCCACTCTATCCATCTTTATCACTGAATCATAGCCACCCACACCAGTAACTATATGAAAAAATCTTTTTAATGAATTTGTCCAAATTTGGATCTTTGACTATTTTATCATAAAACATTATCATCATTTATTTTCTTTTTTGTTGTTGTACAAATCATAATTCTTCAGTGAACAGGCCATCCACAAGTAGTTATTAGTTATATGTTTATTTATTGCTAACTGATGTTTGTGGTGATGTAAACCCTGATTATTCTTGTTCTGATTACACCAAGCCCTCTATTTATTATTTAGACTCTTCCTGGTTTCAAAATTTTTCACCAGGTGATAGGATTACTGCTATTTTCCCTCTTTGCTATGTTTGACCCACTCCTTGTTCCATAAATCATTAGCATCATTTTTAATCTGCCTGTGGATTTCTCCACTTTTTGTTATACTATGGGGTATACCTTTCTTCCTTTTGATCCAACCCAAGGCATTTATCTGGTGATTATTCATTTTAGATGGAAATTTACTAAAGGGTCTAACTCCAGGCTTTTCACTGCAAGTTTTATTATTGTCAAAGGTACTGAGCAAATAGGCCATTTTCAATGCTTTTACACCCAGTACTAATCAATAAATGTTTCACAGAATATAGAAAATTCCATTGTACAATAATCTGATTTTCTGATAATGGATGCTGTATTGTGTGCAATCTGGCTTCCTGACTTCTGAAAAAATGGCACATATGGTTTTTCTGGTTATCATTTTTTTAGTCACTTGATGCTTTATGCCCTACCAATGGTCTTTGTTCCAATAGAACTTCATCAAGCCTGCTTACATTGTATAAAACTTGGGTTTTTTTAAACAAAAATTCCCATCAGTCTTGTGATGCCCCTTGTGAGTGAATGATAGCTACTGGCAGCTTATTCCCCTTGAGTCATAGAGTTGATTTCAAAATACCTATCCAAACTGTTCAGTTGCTTTACAGGTTTTGTCTCATATGACTATATAAAAATCTTATTTTTAGAAACTGATTCACTGAACTGGGAGAGCACTTTTGCTTTTCTTCTTTTATTTTTATACATTTACTCTCCTTCTGAATCTTTACTTTTAATTCCTCACCCTGCTATGTTAAGCTGTGAACTTCTGCTTGCACTTCATGGTCATGCATTTATATTCACAATGCACTAAGTCCATATCATTTTTTGTTTGCTTCTCCATACTTTGGAATTTTTCTTTATTCTCTCATCTGTTGTCAGTAATCTCTAACTTTATCTGTTCAATTTTTTTATCAAGATTGCTTATCTCTATATCTATCCTTCGTGCTGCATCTTTGACCATTTTTTCTATTCTTTCATCAAAATACTCCTGATTCTTTTTTTATTTCTCTAGCCACTTCTCTAGTTTCGTTGAATCATTTTGTCCTTGAATTCTCTCATATTTTCTTTGATTGTTTCATTATCTATTGGAACAGCATCCTCTTTTGTTTCCATTTTGCTAACTTCTGACATACTGCCCTGAATTATTCCTCTACTTTATAATTTTATATATATTCTATATTTCTTTTATTTTCTTTCCTTCCAATAAATGGCAATAATATATTTTATTTTTAATTATATTTACTGTTGCATCATTTTTTCTTTTTTAAAAAGTCAATTTTTAGTAATTAATTTTTTTAACTCTATTTCCAATTATACATATCTGCATTTTTTCTCTCTTTTTGAAAAGATATTTATTAATTAATGCTATGCTCATCTAATCTCCTTCCCCTACTGTCTCATTTGCTCTTAGATTGTTTAATTTCTTCGTTTATCTACTTATATCAACTCCTGCCTACTGACTTCTACTCCTGAAAAAAGTGCTAAAACAGATTAATTAAATAAAACATTTTCCAAAAACAACAAAAAAAATGTATCTCTCTTTTTTAAAAAATGATTATGACTTTCCTTCCAGTAGTATTAATTCTAATCTCATTATGAGTTTCTTATTTTCATAATCTCACTTTGGGATGCCATTGTTCTGGGTCTTATCCTTTTGCTATATTTTATTTACCCAGTTACTATGAGGTTTTAACTTAATTTACCATATTATACATGCAGCTTTATTCTATTAACTGAATGTTACAGATATGTATGGGTAATGATTTTTAGCATGACCAAATTGCATCTCCTCTTACAAATAAATCACTAGTGAAGTATCTGGATAATACAATTATATTTCCTGGTCAATCAAACCCTAAATATTATTTTATATTCTATTTTGCTACAATATCAAAGGCTTATCTAAAAAAAAAAACTTGTGACAGCTTTTTTTTGTTTGTTTTACAGGTGCCAGTGTTCAGTGGACTGTTTGACAGAACACACTGTTCCAAAGTTAATTAATTTCGGATTCTCTTTTCTTTTTTTAGGAGGATCCTCTCTATGCTTATATAATGAAATAATTAAGAATACTAGAATTTTTTCATTAATGAAATTAAATGCAGGGATTGCTGAATTTTACCTTTAATTAAAATAGTATTTAATAAACAAAATATATCGATAATCAAAATACAATTATTCATTCATACACCCCCTTAACTAAACATTACTAACATATACATAGTACATTAGCGAGAATAAATATGAATAAAATGTTACAAACTACAAAATTAATCTTGGATATGAGTAATAATGATAAAGTTCTGGTTAATCATAATTATTAAGCAGCTTAGTCAGTTCATTAAGAGTATATATATATTGCTTAAAAATTAAATCAATATAAAAAGCTCACATTCATCTTATGGGAAATATTTTTTTAAATATAATTATATGTAATAATATATATCATGATCATGGAATTTAAGTTTTTTAGACACATACTTTTAATTAGTGAATCAGCTTGCTAGGTTCTTAATGTGATATAGACAAGAAAGCTTAAATCAAGGCATCATCTCAATAGCAGGATAGAATATCTGAAAACTTAGGGTTGTAGCTTCCTCAAAGGTAAAGGCAACTACATGGTAAACCGATCTGTATCAATCTCTAGATCTTTTCTATGCAATTTTTCACTAGACAATATATACAGCAACTCCAATGGCAGCAAACATCAGTGTAGTGAACATTGGTTTATATAAATAAATAGTACCTTAATCACAAGAAATAAAAAGAGTAACTAAACTCACTAACAAGTTCTCAGGGTCACCTTTTATATCCTATAGGCTGTCTCCCGCACGTATGCCTGGTTACATCTGTCTTTCTTTGGGAATTTACTCCCCCACTAAAAAAATAATTTATTTTAAAATTAATTATAAGCAAGATACATATTTTTTTTATGTTCAAAATGTAGTACTCATTTCTGGTTCCTAAATACTATACTCTCGGCCACCAATGAAATGTGTACTTTACAAAAGAAAAATTATATTTAATATAAACAATTTATTTGTACAATATTTTTACATTTTTATTTATTTTTAAGTTTCCAATTATGCTGATCTTTTAATTCACCTGGCTATTGATCAACATTTTAATTGGTCCATCTTTAAATAGCGAGATAAGAGATATAACATGTCCCTCCTTCTCTAATTATAAACAATTGTGATGATTACATTTTTTTCTTATCACTTTTAAAATCTTCATGTATAATTTTTTTTAACTGGGCGGTCAAACAAATAACTTTCTTGCTTATTAATGAAACAATTTATTTTGTTAATTTTCCAAAAGTATATATTTTCTTTCAGCAACCCCCCCCCCTTCAGAATGCTAAATATGCTTTGTACATATAAGATGATCAGAAACAAAATAATAGACACTCAAAAGATGAATGTTAAGGAAGCTATCCGCAATATACATTGAGTAATAAAGGAGGCTAAGAAGAAACAGGACAAGAAAATCTAAGATGCTATCTATAATATGCAGGGTATATAATACAAGGAGTACTATGGGAAACTGGAATGTAGAAAGCGATAAAGTATGGCAAGAAAGAATTGATAGAACAGTAGAAAGGGTAAAAGAAAAAATAATAGGATGTATTACATCAGATATCAAAGACTAAATATGAAGGGAGTTGAGAAATTCAGCTTTCACAGGGTAATAAAATAATTCAAGTAGAGTTGAGTGAAAATTTCAAACAGATAAAAAATAAACAAGGAAAGATTGTGAAAGGACTATGAAAAGGTATTACAAAAGGTAAAATTATAAAACATTCAACAAGATGCCAATGAAATATAGTGAGTGGAGTTTTAAAAAGAAAGTAAGACTTTGATAACATATATCTGATCAAAGCAATACAAAACAATTTTCATAAATCATTTAAAAATGATGCCGATGAAATCCCTATGGAACAGCTTGACAGTTTAGAAAACTATTTAAAGCATCACAAAATGGCATTGTTCTGTAATGGAAACCATCTCTATATAAATAAAATTTTCAGTCATATAAAGTTATCATGTTGTATGAATATTAGACTGAACAGTATCAGGATAGCATACAATATCAATTATCTCAAGAGAGATACAGAGTAGCTACTATAAAGACCTATACTCAGTTTATCAATGTCAAATATTTCAATAAAAGCCTTGATGGCTGCAGTTTGTCAGATGACCAAATAATTAGAATTATTAGCATTATTTGCCATATTGGATAAATTAATGATTACATGTGCAAATAGAAGAATTATTGGACAAGTATCAGATTTGCTGATTTCCTTATAAATGTCTCAACAAATGAAAAGATTAGAAGAAATAAATTTTGATTCCTTCAGTTTTTGAAATAAAGAGCCTCAGAGAATTATTGATAAAGTCAATTGTATAGCTGTCAAAAGAATTAAGACAAGTTTGAAAAGAAAGCATGGAAAAGAAGGAAGTGAAATAGTACTTAGGAGAGAGAATGAATAATTAAGGGGATTAGCATGTGGATAATCAGCAGAAATTCAGTACCATTCTATCCCAGCTCAGAAGATGATCAGACAGATTTTATCTTCCATAAGAAAATATTTGCAAGAATTACAACAAAAAAAAAAGATATTTTCCAGAAGCAAAAGTAATAAATTTATACTTTATTTTAAAATGAATAGAAAAGTAATCAAAATGAAATATTCTTCTTACCTGAATCAATCATTTTATTTCCATTGAAATGAAAGAGGTTGAAAAAAATTATTTCTTCTTATGTTAGTCTGCAGGTTTAGCCTAGTTGTTAAATAGGAGTTTAGCTAGATTAAACTTAGTAAAAGATTTACATATATAAAATGATCATGTGACAGATTTATGACATTTTAATAATAATACTTTTATTTGTATTTTTTGTGTAATTTTTTTTTAAAAAAAGATTAAGTTTATCAAATGTTTAGCAATTAAAAAAAACTAAGGGATTATGATCTTTATCTCTGAAGAAATGAAATATGCTTAGCTACTAATTTTAAAAAAAGAAGAGATTGGGATTTTTATCTTGAACTTTGTTTTTTAAGTGTATAAATAAATATTTAAAAAAATCTTCATTGTAAAAAGAAAATGCAATGATCAAGTTAACCTGCAAAGTTACAATGCAATTTGTAATGTCAATGCTACAAACAGTATTTCATAGCATTCCTAAGAAAAGTATTTGTTTTGTTTAATTATCATTTTAAATTAGTTTGTACACCTGGGTCTCATTTTACGCAATAGATAGGTTCCTCAGAAAACACGCGCAAATGAAATTGCGCAAAAATAGACGTAACTTACATTGAAAAAGGGGGGATGTGGTCTGTGATTTTTCAAAATTCGCGTAAAAGCAAAGCACCAACATAAAATTACTTTAAAATTCGTGCAAAAAAAAAAATAAGAAAATAAAATATGACTAATAAAAAATTTCAAATTTGAAAAAAATTGATACAAGTCAAACTTTTTTTAACTACAATATTTAATTTTATTCAAAATAATATATTTTTATGCATAATTTACAGTACAGTAATTTACATTTTTTTATACATGTTTTAATTATTATAGCTATTTGCCGAAAAACACGTTCATTTGCAAACAACTAGCGCCAACTTCACACTCATGTTGTGTCAATGGTTTTCTGGTGACAACGTAATTAGTAAGAGACGATGATTTTATTAATTGTTTATGAAACTAACAACTAAAAATTAAATTCTTATTTTTGTCTTTAATTTTCAATTCAATTTAAAAATCAAATTTCACATCACATTAATTTCAAGTCGCCATAAGTAATTTTTAAATTGTTAATTATAATTAAAAATCAGATTTTAATTTTTAATTGTCAAATTTAATTGTGCCCACTGCTATTACTGACCTTTTAAAAATAAACTTGTGGACACTAAATGATTAATAATTGATTATGTTCTTTTTTAAAAAGCAAAAACAGAATATGAATTAAAATGTAAAATTAACACGCACAATGTTTGAACAAATTTACATTATAATCTTGTCAAAATTTTTTTACTGTCAAGCGCTTTTGAGACAGTCTACAGTCCCATATTCATGGCAAGTTATTCTGTTAATAACTGTAAAACTATGCAAATTTTATGCAAATTTATGTGCAGATGTTATGTGGACCATTTACGAGATAGGGAAGTCAAACCTTTGGAAGTAAGAGGCTTGACAAGCCCTAATTCTTACACGCCACACTCACACAAATTTCCAGCCCTCTCTTCATTCATGTTTAGAAACCATAACTTGTGCAAATATGAGGCAGATAAAAGAAAAAATCTCATCAATTATATAACTGATTTAAGGAAAATAGGACACACTTATTCATCCATCAACAGAAAAGTCAACAAATTTTTCTATAAAATAAACCACAACCACAAGAAAGAAAACAAACCAAGAATCTTAATCCCATACGTTTACTCTACAGCTAAAAACCTTATCAATCAACTATCATGTGACTTTGAAGTCGCTTTCTGTTCACCTCCCAACACCAATAGACTGAAAAATAATACCAAAGACAGGATCAAACCTGAACTCACCCCTCAAGTTGTGTACAAAATTACCTGCCCCCAAAGAAATTGTATGGCAACATATTATGGAGAGACCAAAACTAACATTGCCACCAGAGTAGCTCAACACCGATACCTTTACAATAAAACCAAAACAAAGTATGAAGGTAATTCGATTTTTGTCGAACATGAGAGAAACTCTGGACATGCTTTTCTACCTATCACAGCCAGTGTCGTTTGCTCTGAAACAAATGACACCAAACGTAAAGCTAGGGAAGCTTACTTCATTGCGGCTGACCCATCAGCAATCAACAGAAGAGAGGCCTGCTATTCCCTATCTTGTAAATGGTCCACGTAACATCTGCACATAAATTTGCATAAAATTTGCATAGTTTTATAGTTATTAACAGAATAACTCGCCATGAATATGGGACTGTAGACTGTCCCGAAAGTGCTTGGCAGTAAAAAAAAAAAAATGTTGACAATTTATTAATAGCTTCATTACCTGTGCGCAGAGCACACATATATATTAATTTATTTAAGTGTTAATGAAGTAAAATCTTAATTATTATAAACTTGTAAAATTTAATGTGTGTATACATAAAATGTGGAAATCATGATTTTAATTTCATTATTGCATAAAATCTTACTATTATAAAGCACTGAAAATATTGAAATTACTAAGATGAAAGTCGAATTCCAATAATGTGCTATTACTTTGAATAAAACGTAAGTGCGCGAAATTTATTATTTAAAGTAATAGCGCATTATCGGAGTTCGACTTCCGGTAAAACATGACTCGCATAACTTCAAAATTGTGTTAAATAAGTCCGCGTAAAAAGAGACCCAGGTGTATTATAATCAATATTTGCCATAAATATTAAAATATTTGTATAAAAAATTGCAAAAATAGAAAAATAAAATTACTTTTGTTTAAAATAGCTTCTAATTGAAATCACTTAATTGCTTTGTTACAATTGATTGTTAAAATAAAATAATTTTACTTTTTATTATGGTAGCCATTAATTACAATAAGTATTATACTATTTGTCTAATAAAATAGAAAAAAAAATTGTGATTATTTTCAAAAGATGAAAATTTATTTCTGTTTAGACTACAAGAAATATGAGATACCACTAAATCCCAGAAAGAAAACATCAAATTTATAGTACATAAGTTAAATTCAACCAGCTTTGATTTTTACAAAATAGAACACATCTAGAAAAGTACTAAGATTGGATATCTGTTCAATTAAAAAAATATGAAATTAAGATATTTTAAAATTTATAGCAGTATTAGTTGTAGTTGTTGTAGATTAAAAAAAGAAGAGATTAAAATTATTATTCCCAAAGTTTGTTTTTCAGTTACTGTATATATATATATATATATAAATAATCTATTTTGTAAAAAAAAAAAAAGATTTGTCAAGGTTTAATGCAGTAATTTCCAAGATAGTAATGTGATTGAATGAAATATCAATGTCAGGCTTGTTTTTTTTAAAAACAAATATGTGGGCAGTGAATTTGGAACTTCAGTAATGGTGATGTTCAACAGTAATAGCTCAGGTTGGAAGTGTAATGGTAGATTCATTTTATTCATTACTGATTCAAATAGGTAGCCATTCTTCTTAAAAGGTTGGAAAAAAAGAAAACTATATTCATAGAACTTTCAAATATCCCAATGTATTAGCCCATCCAAAATCATGGTTATTTCAATTTAAGTTAATCTAAAATAAAAAAAATTGTTAAATTGGAAACCTGCACCTACAAAAAAGGAGAAAAAGAGGGAAAGAGTTCTGTTGAAAATAACTATTGAGAAAATTATAAATAAAAAAAAACTTGCAGCTAAAGGATTTACAAAACTTTCTACCTGCCAGATTTATAAGATGAAGTACTCAATTAGGCAATTACAAAAAAGGACTAAAAAGAAAAGAAAAATTCATATTCAGATAAGATATTTAAGTGTTCCATGTGCTTTATAAATAAATTAATATCTGAAATTCCTGAATAATTTTTAATAGTTTTGTTGAAAAGTTTTTTTACAAGTTTAAAATTGTATGGGAATATCCTTATTTTAAAAAAGATAATGGGAGAAATGTTCAAGTTAAAGTTAGTTTTCTTGCTTTATTGTGAAATATTTTTATAGGGTTTGATTATTGTAAGGGAATAATTTATCTAAAAAAAAAAAAGTTATATAAACAGTGTGTCTTGATCTATATGTGCATTAACTTTGGGTTTGTCACATAATCATTTTCAAATTTTTTATTGTTTTGTTTTTATTAATTAACTGTATTAACAATTTCTGAAACTATTTTTTGTTCATGACTTTATTCTTCTATCTATCTGTTCTGTCAGTTAGTAGTGTATACCTTATTTCATCATAGAGTTATGCTTTAAGAGATGTGTAAGTGTTATCTCAATGAAATTATATGATAATAGAAGGAATTAAATTACTTACGTTTTCTCTACTTCGCAGCCCTAAAGTCCTTGTGATCCCAAGTTATAGTTTAGACATAATGATATTTGCAAAAACATAAGTAATTTGTTTCCTTCTATTATCATATAATCTATGCAACTATGTAGATGGTTCTCTGCAGAATTATTTGGATGGTGTTACAAAGACACCTTTGAAGTCCTGATATTTTCTTTACAGATGAAATAAGTAGTTTATTGACATGCAATACACTCATGATACTTAATGGCCCAGATCATTGATAATAATTAGCACTGATGTCATGATTTAAGCAATCTTTTTAGTTTTTATTATTTTATCTATTTTAGTGTAAATACATATGTGCAAATAAAATTTTGATACTATACATTGTACCATCACTTTCAGGTCAATACAATAAATAGAAAACAAAACTAGCTCAAATAAAATAATAATTCTCTGACTAAAATACTTATAATCTTGATATAATAAATAAAGATATTCTATAATGATTTCTACCATTCGACTAGCTCTAAATACTTAATAAATAATATATGGTTTGATTCATAAAAATTAAATTAATAAAACATGAGACAATTTAGTGAAAGCAAAGCAGTAATGAATTACATTGAGCCTATATCCCACAGGATACAATCTCAATGGCATAAGAACATTATCCCCCATTATTTCAAATAATAATAATAAATTCATAGTATTTTTAAGATTTTAAAAATAATAAGTAATTTAGTATAATATTGCTAAACTAAACTCTAATCTCTTTTACTAAAAATATAATTATAACTATCTCAGATTCTTGAAAAAAATAAATCTAGTTAATTTATAATCTCCTGTAGTCAAGTATGATAAGGGATTTTGTATCATTCCTAACTACACCTGAACAATAATAATAACAATAATAAATAATAATATTCCTACTCTTAATTAAGTAATTATTAATTCTATCTACTATTTCATACTATGACAACTAATAATAATAATAATATTAATAATATAATTATTTTATTTCTCATGTGGCATCTTAATATGGTATAATCTGAAATATGTGGCAACAAACAATATTAAAATTTTATGCAGTAAATTGTGTGATCAATTATAAGTATAATATTATTATTGCAAAAGAAAAATTATTCAAATATCATATTCTAGATAATTATTATTTCTTAAAATGAATAATTTATTTATACTGTGTATCATATTTATTTTTGGATTCTGTTTAATCATGTATTTGTGATGGTGAATAAATCAATCAACATAACACAGAGATTTATAAACAATTTTAACATATTTATTATACTTTTCATTAACAAAACTATTTACAGCATGTACAAGTTTCACTAAATAAAAGCTAACAAAATACAAATTTAACTAAAGTAAGATTAAGTTATACTTTTCAAAATTATACAAAATCAAAAATAAATAAGCCTTCATTATGGCTTATGCATTATTTGTTATACACAATATAAAATAAAAAGTTAATTTAGATCTACACTGCATAGTTTAATTAAATTGTTTGCTAATTAAATAAATAGATGATATAACTTTAATAAGTGTACATCAAAAATATAATTACTTAAAATAATGTTTATTTTTAAAATATGTTTTAAGATTATTCAATAAATAAAAATTGAAGTTAACAAAATAAATAGGGTTGATGTTATTCTAGATACATGTTGATTGATACCACTCTCACAAATCCTTATATGTGTGTTTTATGTTTTCTTCAAAAAAATATAAAATAGTATTCATAAAATACAAGCATTCATCACACTTGGTGTTATTCATTTTGATGTTTCATTTTCTTAAAATATGCATTGATTTGTGAAAATCAAAAAATCAAAATTATTTAAAAATATGAAAAAGTATTTATGATTCTTTAGAATTTTACTATCAGCATTTTCATTCAATTTCATTTGTATTTCATTTTACTCCAAACAAGAAAAACCTATCTTATTTCCTTTTGAAAAATAACAATACATCAATCCCAAATTATTCATTATTTTCTTTTCATAAAATACTATGCTACATGATGTAATAACTGTTGAAATTAAGATAGCAATATGATGCATAGGACATGAAGGAATGACTAGAGTAAAAACTCAATAGTATACAACATGTTTAATAATCCACATGGAAACAGTATGAAAGAATAGGTATAACTTTTCTGTCCAATACCTTCAAAAATAATGTCCAGGCTATTTATTCAGCTACTACAGTATCATTATAAAATACAAAAAATATCAAACACTGTCCACTGAAAATACATACAAAACACAGGGCTATGTTAACTGTACTTTCATAAAACTACTAAAATAAAAATATAGGCTGTTTCCCTATCTTCTTAACATATCCTACATATAAGGCATCCAAGGGTTTCTTTTTTATGTACTCCCCCAGTCACTATCAATTAAAACTCCAAAATAGATCTAACAATTTACATCGTTACTCCTAATCACAAACAAAGTTAACATATGATACTATCAATCCAGAACTACTCTAAGAAAAAGGTTTTATTCACTTAAAACTTAGTAATAAAAATACAAATGATCTTGCTTTAAAAATATTAAAATCAATATTCAAATATTTCCAAAAGTATGGTTCATTCAGTAAAGAATCATGAAAAATTATGAACATCAATAAATTATATTAAACTTTGTAATATAAAAAAAAATGTATATGCATATCTTTTTTTAAAAATCATAGCTTATATCTCAGTATAATAAAAAAAAATCTATATGTGTAATTAACACACATATTCATGTTCACACATATATATGATAAAAGCAATATCTTCAAAAAATACTTCAAGCAATCCAAGAAAAAAAAAAAGTAAATAAAATATATGTTACATAATAATTAAACAATTAAAAAAAATTACCTAGTGGCTTTACAACTTGCAAAAAACACTATTTTGACTTCTTCAGTCCAAATTCAGATAAGAAAAAACATATTATTCAAAAATATCAGTCATTCAATACACTATTATACCTTAAAAAATATTTGCAAAAACTTAAAAAAAAAGATTTTTCAAAGAATATTAATGTTGTTAGAATAAATGAAAAAAATATTTAAAAATGTAACCTTTCCTATCCTAACAATACATTCTAATAATAAAGGTTAGTATATTTAAAATATTAATTCAAAATTAAATTTATGTAATTCTAATTCATGTTTTGTTCCAATAAAGTCCAACTAAAGTCTTTTATTACAATTCAATGCTTCTAAATAAAAACCTTCCCTGGAGTATTGTCTGAAAGTCTATCTCAGGGGTCCCCAACCTTTTTGCACTTAAGAGCACATTCTATAATACCGACCAGGTGGCGGGCACCATTTATTTTTTCAATGTAAATTTATAGTTGGATATTGTTAATAATACACATAATGTACAAAAAATATTTATTTCAAAAATAAAATTTTAACATATAATTAATGTTTATATTTTTACTGCTGTAAAAGTATAGTATGCCCTACAATTTGATTACAATATAATACAATAATTTATAAGAAATTTTAAAAATTAAATTTATTTGTATCAGATAAATAATTTTTTATCATGTTCGGATAGTGGCGAGCACATGTAAAATGGTCTGCAGGCACCATGGTGCCTGCAGGCATAGGGTTGAGGATCCCTGGTCTATCTAATCCAGAATTATTTTTTCCTTTTTCCCATGGTGCATAAACTCACAAATAAAAAAAAAATAATGTTGACTTTTAAATCCAAGAAAATTTGAGATTTTATTATTAATTCTGTTTTTGAAGTCTATAAATACAGTCTATTGTCTATTGCTTTCTCAGGATAATAATTATTAATGTGATATCATTTGAAAAATATTCTTATAGGTAAGTTCCATTGTTTTCCATTCACAGGAATTTTACTGGCTTCAGATGCATCATTAACTGTCATTCATAATCAATACATATGCTAGCAGAAAATACACATTTTTTATTTCATTCAAAGTATTATTATCTTATAATGCAGATATATTGTCTTTAATAAATTCATGTTTAAGTATTCTATA
Source organism: Epiperipatus broadwayi (assembly GCA_028023455.1). Classification (NCBI taxonomy): domain Eukaryota; kingdom Metazoa; phylum Onychophora; class Udeonychophora; order Euonychophora; family Peripatidae; genus Epiperipatus; species Epiperipatus broadwayi. Next base: position 5,100,215 of record JAQFVV010000034.1, read on the forward strand.
AGTTATTCATTAGTCCAGATAATATTTATTTCTATTATCCATTAATTTTCTTTTTTGATGTATAATTAAGAGAACAAGTTTTTTATATTATATCAAAATGTTCACATATTTTGACAATACTTAATAAAGTAATTGATATCAGTAATAATATTCATCTTTTATTTTTCATCATTTTTTCAAAAGTTTTAAATAATTTTTAAATAAATACTTTTTTTAATTACTGTAATTTTAAAAAACATATGCAGATAATAGTATAAACAAAAAATGATATATTTTTTCTTATACTATAATTTCATCTTAAGTGCCTTCATGAATTTAAAGAAACATTAAATTTTAGTTTTTTTCTAGGCAACTTTTATTATCTTAATATCCTAAAATATTATACACATATGTGTTAGTTCTCTGAGTAATATTTCCAAATAATATCCTTAAAATTGAAAGCATTTTATAAGAATAATTATAAAAGTTTCTAAATAACATGAAAAAAATTATACTTTCCTCTGCCAACAGTTTTTCCATAGTTAACCCTCTTACACACATTATTTCTGGTATATACTCCATAATTCACTATGAATTTGACTTAAGTTTTAAATAGAAAAAACTAGCAGGAAATTTAGTGGTTTTAGGGAAACATTCTTGTTTTAACTTTATACATTTTTTAATCCTTTACACTTTTTAAAAATAATAAAGTTTAAAAATTGAAACTAATTGACTTATAATAATATATTGTCTACTATTAAAAAAAATAAAAGTAGTAATAAATGGTAGACTAAGTGACAAGAAGTGAGAGCATTAATTTTTATACCAGCTCTAACTTACAATCTGATTGGTTACCTGACTCTTAACTTACAAAACTAATTTACATAAATGTCAATTTCACATTTTAAAATTTAGAAACAAAACTATGAGTCATTATTATAACAGTAATATTATTATAATATTTAATTCTAAGTTAATTCCACAATTTTACCTAACAAACACTTTAAAACAACATTTTTAAAATAATACTTTATCAGTTTATCTAATACTTAACTTTAATGTATCTTTTTTTTAAATTTATCTTTATTAATTACAATTATTTTAAAGACAACTAATTAAATAATTTCCTATATTTATTTTTACGATATTCAAATGTTTTCAATTTTTAAAACAATTCTAAAAGTAATTTTGAAACTTTCTTTTAAAAACCTTGTAAGCACACAATAAAATACATGCATTGTTAGGTCACATGACTAAAAATCTCGGACAAATGTCTTACAATTTTTATATTCATTGTCTGAAAATAGAATTAATTAAATATGTAACTACAAAATATTCTAATATAAAAAAAAATATAATAAAATTTGGAATAATAATTTTGACATTATTTAAACAATAAAAAAAACTGAATACATTTGTATATCCCACAAAATACTAAAATTTTTAATAAATAATTATAATATAAATTTAAATATTCTTTTATTAAATACATTTAACAACTTATTTAATTTTTAATCAACATTTAAAAATTAGTTTTCAACATATTGTTTAACAACACTTTTAATACATAACTCTTATTATTATCATTGTGGCCATTCTTCCAACCATATAAAATTATAATATTTAATTTTTACTTTATAATTATAGCATTTTATCATAGCTTTTAAATATTCATAACTTTAACTTAATCTTAACAAAGCTTTAAAAACCATATTAACATTATTATATCACTTACAAATATTAAATTTCTTTTAATTTAAATTTTTTTTAAAGAAATTGATTTACAAAGCTTATTTAGACTTAATAAAAAGGATACAATATATATAATATGCCCAAGTTTATCTTGGTTAGATGATGATAAATCTGATTTTATAGTATCCCTTTTTAAAATGCATTCACAAAGGATCACTGTTGAGTTTTAGCATTGGCAACTATTGCTGGATGATGCATATATTCTGTGGCTGATTGTTTTAATTCATTTTTTGTGCTTAATAAAAACAGTGATGCTTTTGTGATGATGATTTTTATATTATGCTAACCCTTTGTCTGTACCATTACAATATGTAACACCTAATTACAGTCAAATACTTCATAAACTATATTATTTAAAATCTATTGTCAAGGCAATCTTTACAAGTAAAAGACAGATTCCACCTTTCATTTTGTTCTTACATCTTAATACAGACAAAGAAAATTATCATTTCATCTATAACAGACTGATATTTTTATTTTTTTATAAATTTAAATAAATCTCATTAAATACTCAAATATAATCTAGTTTGAATATTTATTGATAAATAATCATTTTATTTTCAAGCCTCACTGCTATTCATTATTATTTAGATAATAAACCTTGATTTACACAATGCCAGATTGTTTTAAATGTAAATCACATAGTAACAGCCAATGTCTAAATAAACCCTACATTATATAATCTGTTATCAAGATAAGTTTTCTATATTAAATATGAACTCCATCTTTTACTTTAGTCTATGATCCTATTATATATAAATAATGTTAACATTTGGACTATAACAGATTGAGAGTTATATACACTGGGTATATATCATTTTCATTCATTATTGACCAGATGGTCTTTTAAAAAAGAAAAAACTCTCCATACTGTAATGCCACTCAGTGTAAGCCAGAATAATCCATGGATGTCAGAAGGCTTGTGCACAAAATCCCTACCCTAGTGCCTACTCATTCAGTATCCCTTGAGAGGAGCCTTAGACCTGAGAGCACTGCATCTAGATCTTAGGATTAGCAATTTAATACCAATCTTACATAGTAGGATATTGGTGGCTGTGGTTATTAAAGAACCAAAGACACCAAAATTGATGAGTACTGAACTGAGGTCAGACCTATATGGCCATATAAGCTAATAAGCTTGGATTGAAAATATTACCATGTTTTCAATTTTAAATGCACAGTTTTGTAGTTAAGTAGAGATAAAAGGTAGTGGCTAGAGAGTAACATTAGATCCTAAGATTTAGGTGCAGTGCTCTCAGATTTAAAACTCCTCACTGATGAAAGCTACAAGCTAGAAACTAGTCTGGGGATATTAGATGAGTAGGCACTAGATAGGGATTTTATGCACAAGCCTTCTGGCATTCATTGATTACTCTGGCTTGCACTGAGTGACACTACTGTATGGAGAGTTTTGCCTGTTTTAATAACAGTTATGAGCAACCATAAGAAATGGTGATCATGTGATGAAGGTCTTTTCCAAGTTTAGTCCAGTTCCTTTGACCCCAGCTCTCTTCTACATGTCAAACCAGCACACTTCCTTTATCCATCTATCTACACATCTTTTTTTGTAATTCAGCTATTACTAATTTTCAAGCTAACAAAAGCAGAAATAGTGTGCACACACAGAGAGACGGCAGAAAATAAAAGGTCAAAGATGTATGTGCAATAACTAGTGACCATTTTTCTACTAACAGAAAAGAAATAAGCATACCCATGTCAAAGAAATGTGTATTTGAATAAATCTAAATTGAATTTAAATTTGAATTTAGTGGACAGCTTAAGATTTCAGTTGTTCATTTATTATCATCACATCTAGTAATATGCCCAGACAAGCTCCACTTCAGTTTCTTAATACTTTCAATGATGTCAATAATACCTGCTTGTTCTGTCACTTCTGTATTTTATTTTTGGTCTCTTCTTATTATTCCGAACATACATTTCTTCATATTTTGTTGAATCATTTGAAAACTTTGTATTGCTTTTCTGTTAGGTGAACCAAGTTTCAGATTCATAAATAGAAACTGGTAAAATATTTTTATTAAAAACTTTTTTCCTAACACATAAGCATTTTTTTTTAATATCTAGTTATTTTTACAAAAGCACTTTATTTAAATTTAATTCTATGATTATATTTTTAATCTGTATTATTAATCTGACCAATTTTTCCTTTGATAAAATGCATTGAACATTACTTTAGACTTTTCTTTTGAATTTATTTTTAATCCTACTAACTTCTTTTCTTTTGGTAATTTTTATATTTCATGATTTCTGAAGTATCATTTGCAAAAATAACTGCATTTTCTGTAAAATATAGATGACTTAAATAATCTCCATTTATTTTAGCTCCCTTATCTCATTTTCTTCTTATTGTTATTGTCATTATCACCATCATTATTATTATTACTAATGAAGAACTTTTGAAAAGAGTAAATTCAAACAAGATTGATTCAGGAAATTAGAAATAGAAAAAGAAACTGAATAGAACATATATGAAGAATAAAGATAGTTTAATAAAAGATGTTTTGGAGGAAATAAGTGAGTGAAAATGAGGATAGAAAAGATTGATATTGTTGGATGATATAAGAGATGGGAAAAGTTACATGAAATTGAAAAACTGGGAATGAAAAGACACAACATGGACAAATAGAAGAAAAAGTGGTGTGATTACTGTCTGGATCTGTCCATGGAACAGAATACTATTGATGCTGATGATTTTTATTATTGTTGTTACTACTATTACTATTAGTAATGCTACTGCTGCTATTACTACTGCTACTGCTGCTGCTAATGCTACTACTGCTACAACTGCTGCTACTGCTACTACTACTGTTACTGTGGCTACTGCTGTTGCTGCTACTACTGCTACTCTTCCAACTCCTCCACCTCCTACTACTACTACTACCACCACTATTATCATTATTATTTCAATGATAATATTTATTTATCTTAGAAAGTTACAAAGGTTTTACATAGCTTGAATTGCTGTGTTTACATGGACAATCTGCAGTTGTGGGATTACATATATAAAAGTTGCATTATTCATTTACACAAATTTTTGCATATTGTGGATTATCTATAAGAGTTTTACATTGCTTGGATTGCCGTGGTATACATGGGCAATCTATAGCTGTAGGAGCATGTACTTTAAAGTTATTTTTCTTGAGATTACAAAAATTTGTACATGCTGTGGATTAATAACAAGGGTTTTACATAGCTTGTATTGCTGTGGTTACATAGGCAATCCATAGATGTAAGATTAGGGTTTAAAAAAAAAGGAAATTCAGTTTCAAGTTCTCCAGGAAGCAGTTCATTTGCTCACAAACAAGTTGACAAGCTGTAGTTTTTCATACTTAAAAAGAATTCAAAATCTTAGGCTAATGGAAGAGAAAAAACTACTTTCATATATGTTTTTCAATTTCCAATCAGTTGGTAACTTTTAATTTTGTCTTACATTTCTCATTCAAAATTTCAATTAAAATCTAGTTACTTAACGATAATTTTTTTTAAAAAAAGCACAACATGACCGGGTCTGGGGACTGTAATACCAGCACAAAGTTTCAAAATGTCAGCAAAGTATATACTTATTTTTAATGTTATTATTAGCTGAGAGGTCATCGCATCTGCCTTGCAAGCAAGTAGTTGGTTGCAGATGGTTGTGGGTTCACGTCCCGGCTGATGCTATGACATATGAGAAAAAAAAACTTAGATCTTTATTTAATAGTAAAAATTTGATCTCAAGTTCCCCAGCAATCAGTTCACTAGTTAACAAGCTTTGGTTTTTTATGCTTATAAATTACTCAAAACCTTAGAATATCAAGTTAACATCATTATATACCTTTTCCAATTTCCTATCAATTTATAATTTATTTCCTATTTTGTGTTATATTTTTCATTCAAATTGTCAATTTAAATCAAGTTACTAATGATAATTTCAAAAAACATAGACATTTTCAATGTCAAGTCTAAAGCATCTACCCAGCTTTTACCATGTCTCCCTATGTTTGTTCTCTCTATTTATGAATCTCACACATAAATCACATCAGTCTCACTGCTAACTTAGCCAGTCCCAGATCCAGGGTCTGACCATCCTACCACAAATTCCAACTCATCAATTACAACCTATTGTAACATAGCTGTACCACAACTCTCCTCTGAAAATAGGAATCCTCTACCCATGGATCTCATATTTAAACCTCATCAAAAGCCTTATCTTGCCACCATCTCTAACACAGATAGATCCAGAGTCTGACCAACCTATCCAATTCAACAATTGCTACCAATTCTAACATAGTTGTATCACCACTCCTATGAAATACTAATGCATTCAAATGCACAACAGGCATAGCATAGTTAATGTACCTCTTTGCCAATTATAAAAACAATCTCATCATGCCTCCTTCCCATGCCAACACATATGCTCAATGAAACCAAGAGAAAACTTGATCACCCAAAGAAAATCTGGCACCCTAAAGAGTCAAAAAAAAATTGACATTGTTTCAATATCTGGGTCTGCAGACCCCACAGACAATTGCCACACTCTCATATAAAACTAAACCTGGTTTGCATGTGTAAATACAGCAATTCAGAATATGTAAATTCACATAATCTTGTGTAAATCAATAAATTAACTTTTATATATGTAAAACTTACAATTACAGATTGCTAATGTAACCACAGCAATCCAAGCTATGTAAAACCCTTGTAACTAATTCACTGCTTATAAAAATTACTCTAGTTCCTGAATAAATCAGTAAATCAACTTTACATATATAAACCTACAACTATGGACTGTCCTTGTAACCAAAGCAATCCAATCTATGCAAAACCTTTGTAACTAATCCACAGCATGTAAAAATTCTTGTAATCTTGTGTAAATCAATATTATTATTATTATTGTTGTTGTTATTATTATTATTGTTGTTGTTGTTGTTGTTGTTATTATTATTATTATTATTATTATTATTATTATTATTATTATTATTATTATTATTATTATTATTATTATTTAATGTATACATTGATGACCTAAAAATTCATTAAATTTTCACATCTTATATGTTATGCAAATGATTGCAAAATTTTTAGCCATATTTATTCTATTAATGACTGTTTTTTACTTCAAAGTGATATAGATAATTTCTTGAATTGGTGTAAGTATATTTATATAAGTATGGATAAGTGCTCCATTGTCTCTTACTCTAGAAAATTTGAAATCTTAAAGTTTTCCTATTATATTGGTGACTCTAAAATCATAACAAATGATCATCAAAGAGATCTAGGAATAATATTTTCCAATAACGGGTCTTTTCATAACCACATTAATTTTATGGTGAATAAATCTCTTAAAATTGTAGGAGCTATTTACAGATATGAAAAAGCATTTAATAAATTTACAAAAATTAAACTTTTTATATCCATAGTTCTTCCCATCTTAGAGTATGGTTCAATTATATGAAATCCTCATAACAAGACAGATATCATAAGAATTCAGTCTGTTTTTGACAAATTTCTAAAATTAAATAGTTTAAATAATGAACACTATATTGACTTAATGTTGAGATGAAAAACGAGATCTTAAATTTCTTCATAAATTTATTTACCAGAATATTTCTGTATCTAATTTGCTTTCTAGATTAGATATCAATAAACAGAATTATAACACTCATACTCACAATATTTTTGAACTTAAAATTTGTAAATCTGATGTATTAAAAATTTCCCCTTTATTTCATTTACCTAGAACTTATAACAAAGATTTTTCTAATGAAGATATTTTAATTTAGATTTTAAACAATTCACTAAAATCATCTTAAAAAAATATTATCCTTAATTTCATTTGATATATTACCTTTTTACTTATTTGTGCATTTTATTGTTTTTCTACTTTATTATTATTTTGTTTGTTTGTTTGTTTTTTTAATGTTTATTTAGATTTGTATATAATAATTACCTTACTGTGCAATCTATAATTGTTTAAATGCTGTTGATATGTACATTAAGTAAATAAAGAATTGAATCATCATCATCATCACCATCATTATTATTATTATTATTATTATTATTATTATTATTATTATTATTATTATTATTATTATTATTATTATTATTATTATTATTATTATTATTATTATTATTATTATTATTATTATTATTATTATTATTATTATTATTATTATTATTATTATTATTATTATTATTATTATTATTATTATTATTATTATTATTATTATTATTATTATTATTATTATTATTATTATTATTATTATTATTATTATTATTATTATTATTATTATTATTATTATTATTATTATTATTATTATTATGATGATGATGATGCAATAAAAAGTTCAGAATTTTTTTCCATAAAATTTAATAGATTGTCCAGTAATCCTATAATATTAAAAGTCAATCTCAAAGCATACTCTCAGATGATAAATTCATTTAGCACATTCCAACATTTAGGATAAGCTATATGTGTGCTACATATAATTCTTTTTTCTCATTATCATCTAATCCAATTCAATGTCTGAAGCATATTTAGAATCTATGATTAATAGAGAATACAATCTTTTGAGGCACAACAACAATCAAATGAATAACTCAATTTATTTATAGCTATAACAAAATCCATACCAACATTATAATTGTGTTGTTTTTGTATATCAGTTTTTGCAATTAAAGAAACAAAAAGTATTAAAAATAAAATAAAAGAAATGTTAGCTATATTAAAATGCCAAAATTAATTTTTTTTTTCAACTTTTAAAATATTTTTAATGTTTTGTGACTAAAAATAAAAGTGTAAGTCATTCATTGTTTGGAAATAATCTATTTATAAGATTAAAAACGCCTATTTAAATATTTTAAAAATATTTTTTGCTTTATACTTTTTACTTTTATGTAAAACTCACTGGATAGTTTCAGTTTGATAGCTTTTTCTTTCATTTTGAGTATAGCTAACATGAAGGAAAAAATCTTTCCTATTTATTTAGTCATATGCACAAAATCAAATGTTATGATAATATGAATTTATTTAAATTATCTTTTGAAAATTTTGAACATAATTGCATATTAAAAATTTAATTTTTTTTACTAACTTTTTGCTAAAATTGTTTGCAAATTATAAAAAAGTTATTATCATCGGGAATATATCTATTTGCAAAGTTGATCAAAAATTGGAAGAGACAAAAATTCAGTTATAAGATTTTATCTAAATAGATTAAAAACAAAGCAAGTTAAATATGTATAAAAATATAAAATAAAGTTTCATTTTCCAGGAGGTCATAAGAAGTTGGAATACTTGAAATAATAGAGCTTCATCACAATCCATGAACCATGGACTCTCGAATCTGCCACTTGACCATTGCTTCACACCACACAGAACCGTTACTAAGAAGTTTTCTACAAAGCATATTGGAGAGCTGATCATTTAAAGAAAAATTCTTGCCGCCATAACATTCAAGCTTCAGTTGAACATAGCAGTTCTAATAAGTTGTAATTATTTGTTTTACTTTTTTTAAATTGGTAATGATCCAATAATCTTTTTGTTTTCAAAATCTGATATTATACTATTGCCTAAACTACATAATTCTTTCTAGAACAAGTGAATTAATTAAATGAAAATACTGTAATCATTTTGTGTTAAACGTCATGGTGATCTAGTGATTAGCATAGTTACGTTCCAAGCAGCTCGTCCGGGTTCGTTTCCCGGTCAACGCTTTGACATATATATAAATCAACTAAACTTTTTCAAAAATTAATTAAAATACGTTAATAATAAATATCTAGATTTTCTGAATCAGTTAGTAATAATAATAAAATAATAGAACGTCATAAAAACTTTTAGCTCCATGAATAATAGAGCTGAGATCTGATCCCTTGAACTCCAATCTAACCGCAAACCAGGCAGAGTCAGTGAGTGCATTCTAAAAGCAACCTACTTAAATATATAAAATATCGTGAAGTTAAAAAAAAAAAACTGAGCAATAGATTGTTCATTCCCTCTTGTTTATTTGTTTTTCTTTTAGAAAATAAATCACTTTCAGTAAAAATAAAGCAAAGACAAGAAGTCAGGTTTTCCAATGACATATTCTGCTTTTATTTTCTAAAGCTGAAATATTTCAGTCAAAATCTTAAGAGTTTTTCTTTCTTATCACGTTTTTATGTCAAAGACAAGACTATTGGATTTTTTCAACAGTAAACTTTTTTATGTAGTTATTTGCTTTAATTTAATTTCTTTTTTATATTTTATGCTAGTGATATTAAGGGTATATTCATCTTTTTCAAAAAATAAAAACGAGGAATTCCTAAATGGTTTTATAGAGAGTAAAAAATAAATATTTTTAAAGCAAATGAATGAGAATCTTAAAAAATTCTGTTTCCTAGTTATAAGTTATTGGTTTTAGTATTTTCATTCTAAGTAAATAGCAACGAATATTGCGTAATTATTGTTTCTAATCTCATTCATTTGACCTATCAATAATATAGCAGAATTTAGAAATTATTGCTTGCAAGACTACGAGTGTATGTATTTATACACCAACACACATATATGATGAAGCTTAATAACCAATATCTGACCATATAAAAAGCGTATTAAAATTTGTGAACGTATCTATGCCATTGAAATATTAGATTAAGTTATGTTAAGGAAAAGAAAATATCAGATGTTAAATATCTTTAAAAAATTCAAACTTTATTTAAACTTTTCAAATACATTTAACTATTAGTCATAGCACAAAGGATAGTATATAATACAATTTTTCAAATGGTATTATTCTGCTCTCTTCTTCAATTATCCTGGCTTTATCAATGACAGTACTAGAATGTGAATCGAATTTGTACATTTAGATTGAATTTAAGATAGTACTCTATCCAACTAGGCTATTTTGCCAAAGGCAACAGCCAGAAAAAAATTTATATATTTATCTGTGAGGATCTACCTAATTTCTCAAATTTTTCCTAAGAGCAAATAGCTTCCAGATATTGTGACTAGGTTGATTTATGGAGTCATTTGCCATTGTTAATGGTTCAGCTTTTTTGAATTTTCTTCTTTGTACTATTTTCTCAATTTAGTATGCGCTCACGGCCGCCATTTTGAATTACAAGAACCACCCAAACCATGCTGAAACATCCAACCGATAAATGACATCGCTCAAAATGGCCATTTTCGTAGGGAAAAAAAAAACAAAAATCGGAATTTTCATATTAGTCAATCACGTGATTAAAATGGTAAAACATAAAAATCTTAATTTACATTAAAAAATCACGTGATTAAAATATTAAAACACAAAAATAGCAATTTTAATAAATAAAAAAATCACGTGATTAAAATATTAAAACACAAAATCGTATATGCCAAAAGATTATAACTTATAAAATCTGAATGCTAAAAATGGTAAAAAATAATGATGAAAAGATTTTAAGCAATAATTATATTTTCATTCACTTATAGAAATGGAATCACGAGACCAAAAAGGCGGTAAAGATCTTGAATACACGTTATCTACATCAATCTTTTTAAAAAAAATCATAAATGCTATAAATCCAAGCATTGATAGCAAATCTCAAACGCTATAAATCTGAGCATTGTAATAGCAAATCTCAAAAAATTAAAAACGCTATAAACCTAAGCATTGTAATAGCAAATCTCAAAAAATTAAAAATGCTATAAATCCAAGCATTGTAATAGCAAATCTCAAAAAATCAAAAATGCTATAAATCCAAGCATTGATAGCAAATCTCAAAAAATTAAAAACACTATAAATCTAAGCATTGTAATAGTAAATCTCAAAAAATCAAAAACACTATAAATCCAAGCATTGTAATAGTAAATCTCAAAAAATTAACGTATCTTACGGCCTTTAAAAATAAATCATAAATGCTATTTGCAAAAAGAAAGCTTATTCCTGTCTTCAACAGTATATACTAAATCAGTATTTTAAAAAACAATATTTAAAAACTATAATGCTATAAATCAGACATTGTAACGTAACATTAAACAGCCTATAATGCTACAATGGAAAAAAGTGCGGGAAAAGAAAAAAAAGCAAAAGAAGAAGCTAATATTGAAAATTAAAAAAAATTACACAATCCTTTAAAATAAATCAAAAACGGTAATTTATAGAGTGATAATCAAACATTGTAATTGTAAATCTCAAAAAAATTAACTTATGTTAAGGCATTTTTTTAAAAAAAATCGTAAATGATATTTACAAAAACCCTTTAAAATATAGCGATCACTAGAAAAATAATAAATGCTATTTTAAAAAGCTCAGTCCGGTCTAGCAACGCTATATACTAAATCAGTATTATAATTTTAAAAAAACAATATTTAAAAACTATAATGCTATAAATCAAACATTGGGTTGTAATGTCACATTAAATAGCCAAAGGTTATACTATGGAAAAAAAAAGTGAGGAGGTGAACATTGAAAATTAAAAAATACTTTAAGATAAACCAAAAATGCTAATGTATATAGTGATGAAAATCAAATATTGCAATCGTAAATCTCAAAAAATTAACGTGTGTTAAGGCATTTTTTAAAAAAAGTCGTAAAACCTAAATATATATACATAGTGATAATTAGAAAAAATGATAAATGCTTCTATCAAGATTACTCCGGTCTTTCAACAGTATATACTAAATCTCAAAAATCAGTATTATAATTTTAAAAAATTAAATTGGTAAATGTGAAATGGCGGGAACACCCATCACTTTCAACAAATAAAAAACCTAATTAACTTATTTTTAAAAATATAATATTTTACATTTGGCTTTGGGATTATCCCTCTAACTAAGAGTTATAATAATGAATCACAAATCTGAATAATAGACAGTTAGCATTTATTTAAGTAATTTTTTACCAATATTTTAAGAATTTTAAAAAAATTACCAACATTCTCAATCGGATGGATGGTGTCGCTCAGGCTAAATTTGGTTTTAGGTTTATTACTGTAAAGAAGATGCCAGTAAAATTAATTTATTCAGGAAATATCGTAGCTTGATATGGTCTCTTTCAAATTTATTTTTAAAACTGTGTATTTAAGTCTCACACAAATAACAGCAGGTATGTATGACGTAAGATAATTTCCAAGAATTAGAGTTTAGGATGGGCCTTTGTCTTACTAAGATAAAAGTGTTAAGTTAAACTTTCAAATTTAAAAAAACAACAACTGTAAACCAGCTAATGGACTTTTATGCTTCAAGCCTAACATCATTACGTATGTAATCTTATAATAATGTATTTTGATGTATAATAACGTATGTGTATGTGCACATATCTAATATATAAATATATTTATTTATATATTAGATGTGCGCACATACACGTAAACATACGTTATTATACATCAAAATTCATTATTATAGGATTATACACGTGGCCTGGGATGGGTTTGAATTTGACAAACAGACCTACTATGATACTTAAAAAGTGAAACGGAATGATAGACAGAATTAGCAACAATAAGTGAATATAAAGAATATATTTTATTAGTCATTCATATACCCATTTTCAAATCATATGATCACATGAACACACACCCTTTATATTTCTTTTTTTTTTTTTTAATATTAATGAAAAGGTCTCTTTTTTGTTTTTGCAATATTTTCGGAATAAATATATATGAGTACAAGTTGTGACTTGTAATATGTTACAGTGCGATTATATTTTTAAATCATTAATTTATTTTTATATTTTTTTATAATAAATTACCAAATAATTTTACTTGTGTCTTTAAAGTGTTAAAACTAAAATCTTAAAAGTAATACATACATATATATATATATATGAGTACAAGTTGTGACGTATAATATGTTACAGTGCGATTATATTTTTAAATCATTAATTTATTATAAATTTTTAGCCCTCTTTTGCATTTGATGACTAGTTAGGCTTGAGGCATAAACGTCCATTAGCTGGTTTACAGTTGCTTTTTTTTAAATTGGAAAGTTTAACTTAACACTTTTATCTTAGTAAGAGAAAGGCCCATCCCAAACTCTAATTCTTGGAAATTATCTTACGTCATACATACCTGCTGTTATTTGTGTGAGACTTAAATACACAGTTTTAAAAATAAATTTGAAAGAGACCATATCAAGCTACGATATTTCCTGAATAAATTAATTTTACTGGCATCTTCTTTACAGTAATAAACCTAAAACCAAATTTAGCCTGAGCGACACCATCCATCCGATTGAGAATGTTGGTAATTTTTTTAAAATTCTTAAAATATTGGTAAAAAATTACTTAAATAAATGCTAACTGTCTATTATTCAGATTTGTGATTCATTATTATAACTCTTAGTTAGAGGGATAATCCCAAAGCCAAATGTAAAATATTATATTTTTAAAAATAAGTTAATTAGGTTTTTTATTTGTTGAAAGTGATGGGTGTTCCCGCCATTTCACATTTACCAATTTAATTTTTTAAAATTATAATACTGATTTTTGAGATTTAGTATATACTGTTGAAAGACCGGAGTAATCTTGATAGAAGCATTTATCATTTTTTCTAATTATCACTATGTATATATATTTAGGTTTTACGACTTTTTTTAAAAAATGCCTTAACACACGTTAATTTTTTGAGATTTACGATTGCAATATTTGATTTTCATCACTATATACATTAGCATTTTTGGTTTATCTTAAAGTATTTTTTAATTTTCAATGTTCACCTCCTCTTCTTTTCCCGCACTTTTTTCCATAGTATAACCTTTGGCTATTTAATGTGACATTACAACCCAATGTTTGATTTATAGCATTATAGTTTTTAAATATTGTTTTTTTTAAATTATAATACTGATTTAGTATATAGCGTTGCTAGACCGGACTGAGCTTTTTAAAATAGCATTTATTATTTTTCTAGTGATCGCTATATTTTAAAGGGTTTTTGTAAATATCATTTACGATTTTTTTTAAAAAAATGCCTTAACATAAGTTAATTTTTTTGAGATTTACAATTACAATGTTTGATTATCACTCTATAAATTACCGTTTTTGATTTATTTTAAAGGATTGTGTAAATTTTTTTAATTTTCAATATTAGCTTCTTCTTTTGCTTTTTTTTCTTTTCCCGCACTTTTTTCCATTGTAGCATTATAGGCTGTTTAATGTTACGTTACAATGTCTGATTTATAGCATTATAGTTTTTAAATATTGTTTTTTAAAATACTGATTTAGTATATACTGTTGAAGACAGGAATAAGCTTTCTTTTTGCAAATAGCATTTATGATTTATTTTTAAAGGCCGTAAGATACGTTAATTTTTTGAGATTTACTATTACAATGCTTGGATTTATAGTGTTTTTGATTTTTTGAGATTTACTATTACAATGCTTAGATTTATAGCGTTTTTAATTTTTTGAGATTTGCTATCAATGCTTGGAATGCTTAGATTTATAGTGTTTTTAATTTTTTGAGATTTGCTATCAATGCTTGGATTTATAGCATTTTTGATTTTTTGAGATTTGCTATTACAATGCTTGGATTTATAGCATTTTTAATTTTTTGAGATTTGCTATTACAATGCTTAGGTTTATAGCGTTTTTAATTTTTTGAGATTTGCTATTACAATGCTCAGATTTATAGCGTTTGAGATTTGCTATCAATGCTTGGATTTATAGCATTTATGATTTTTTTTAAAAAGATTGATGTAGATAACGTGTATTCAAGATCTTTACCGCCTTTTTGGTCTCGTGATTCCATTTCTATAAGTGAATGAAAATATAATTATTGCTTAAAATCTTTTCATCATTATTTTTTACCATTTTTAGCATTCAGATTTTATAAGTTATAATCTTTTGGCATATACGATTTTGTGTTTTAATATTTTAATCACGTGATTTTTTTTATTTATTAAAATTGCTATTTTTGTGTTTTAATATTTTAATCACGTGATTTTTTTATGAAAATTGTGATTTTTGTGTTTTAATATTTTAATCACGTGATTTTTTAATGTAAATTAAGATTTTTATGTTTTACCATTTTAATCACGTGATTGACTAATATGAAAATTCCGATTTTTGTTTTTTTTTTCCCTACGAAAATGGCCATTTTGAGCGATGTCATTTATCGGTTGGATGTTTCAGCATGGTTTGGGTGGTTCTTGTAATTCAAAATGGCGGCCGTGAGCGCATACTAAATCGACACCCAATATTTTTCTATTATCTCAAACAATATGTTTATTGGTGTATAAATGGTCAGCTATATTGAATACATCTACTGTTTCTTCTAATCATCAGTTTGTGTTCTTTCAATTGTTTTGAAATGGAGTGACTTGTCTCACCAATCTACATCCTTATACATTTCATGTAATATTTGATGGATGCAGCTTTTGTTTGTTTAGCAGTTTATGTTCAGGTTTTGTAGATGTTAGGATTCCTCATAATGTGTTATAGCTTTGGAAAACTATTCTAATGGTATATGGATTTCAGATTTTCTCTAATTTATCTGCTATTCCTATTATGTATGAATACACTACAATATCAAGAATTATATTTTCTTTTGATGTTTTTTTTTCCTGTTAATCATTTTTCATAACAGTTTGTTTTCTAAAGATTCTTCCAAATAATTGGCTTTTGAACAGCTCCATGTATTATATTTTTAGTATGACTGGATATTATGCTAAATATTTTCCTATGTGTTATAGTGATAAAAGGAAGGTAAATTAATTTAATTATTTAGTTGTGTGGTTCTGTAAAATGTAGTTTTGATTTTTCCATGAGGAAGACTTGTCACAGAATATATAAGAATGCCAATTTTTGTTGTTGTTTTGATTCCATTGTGAATTTAATTAAAGAAAATATATTATTCATGTGTAATAATTGTAATAAGTGCATTGATACCCAACTATAGAAATGCTTGTTATTTCTATAAATTAAATACAGTTTAGCACTTTTGAGAACTTATGGCATTCTTATATTCATAGCATATTCATGATTCTATTTCATCTTGCTATGAATATGAGAATACCACAAAGCACTAAGTCTTATTTAGTTTATAGAAATAACAAGCTTCTCTATAGTTTCATATCATCAGCACACTTATTAAATTTGTAACATTCCATATAGAAGAAGCATAAACAGTTAACATCATTACATTATTGATTTGTGTTGAGAACATTTTGCTTCACCAATATGACCTTACAACAAATATATCATTGACATAGTGAAATTTGAATATAGGTGGATATGGAGTCATATTTATTGCTGTGGTTTCAAATTCTTTCATAAAAGTATAGTTATTCAGAAGTGGCAGTGATGAACCCATATTGATGTCTTGATTTTGTTGAGAGAATTTGAGAGTATGTTGTTGTTATGCAGAATGTTAATAATTTTATTATACAATCAATAGATGGAGTTGATCTGGTTTTATGCTATAATCCTCATTTAATCATTCCTTACAATAGATAATGCTGAACACTATAAATAAACTTTCCACATCAAAGCTAATCAAGGTATCAGTTTTTCAATTTTTACACTTGATTAATTCAGCCAGATGCTTAGAATCCCTGACAAAGAAGTTAATCTTGTATGCCAAAGGACCAAGAACTATGAGAAAAAATCTTGACATGTTTTAGTGAGATGCATGTCTAGAATTAACATTTACATGAAAGAACTTGAAACTACAGCAATAAGTACTGCTCTATATCCATCTAAAGTGTGATTTCTTATATCTATGATACATTTGTTGTATGAGTACATGGTAAAGCACTACTAGGAAACATCATGCCTTTCAATTAAATTCACAATAGAAACAGAACAAGAGCAAAAATTTACATTCTTAGTTGTTCTTGTCAGAAAATTGCCTCATGGCAAATCAAAACTATCACTTACAGGAAACCACATGCTTACAAAATTATTTAGATATATATTTTATCATACCATAAACACAAAACATGGAGTTATTCTATCACTATGGAACAAAGCAAAAGAAATTTAATAAAAAAAAACCATTAATTTGGAAAAAGAAAAGATCTGCATAGAATAAACTCTCATGAAGGATGGTTATTCACAGCTGGTCATTAAGAAAATCTTAAATAGACAACAAAAGGAATAATCAAAAGAAAAATTATTGGTACCAAAACTGCAATATAACATCAGAACCGTTTTCAAGAGTCATACCACACTATAAAAAATGGAAAAATCTACAAAATCTGAACTTGAAATGCTGAAAAACAAAATACTGCATCTAT
The DNA here is from genome assembly GCA_028023455.1 of Epiperipatus broadwayi. NCBI lineage: Eukaryota > Metazoa > Onychophora > Udeonychophora > Euonychophora > Peripatidae > Epiperipatus > Epiperipatus broadwayi. Next base: position 5,118,143 of record JAQFVV010000034.1, read on the forward strand.
GAAATACTTTGTTTACTGATGAGACAAATCACCCCATTGAAAAGCAATTCAAAGGTACAAATGGATGGTTAGAAAAGAGAAAACTGATATGTCTAAAGTAGCAGATCATCTATGTACCAATAAACATATGTTTATTTGGAAAAATACAAAAATATTGGATAGAGAGAAAAAAGTAAAAGAAGAAACTTTAAAAAAGCTTCTCACATAACAATAGCAAATCCCATATATCTATCTTGTGTGACAATATATAATGTGTGGAAGCCATTAATTAACATTGCTTTTAGGAAAAAGGAAAAAAAAATGAATATTAGTAAATAACTATATGAAATTTTTACTGACTGTTAGAACATCAGCTTAAATGTGATATTTCTTTAATCTAAAGAACCAGGTTTGATTCCTATGCTAGCACTGTCATTGGTAAGACCAAAAACACATGAACAAGAGAGGAGAATAATAGGTCTTGAAAAGTTTCATTATATATTAATCTGTATGCTATTCTGACAGCTGAAGGTATTTGAAAAGTTTAAATATAGTTTGACACGCTGCTCTTTAATGTATTAAATTAATTATGATAAGACCAAAGTTTAAGAATAGAACTTTAATTTGAAGAAAAAGATTTAAATATAACTGCACAGACATGTGTGTAGAATAAATACATTTATATATGTACTTTAAAAAGGTTTAACAACATTCTGAAGAACTTGGACTTATAACTATAAAGAAATAATGATGAAAATATCTTTTATTAGTTTGTAGTTTGCCTTAGCATCCTCAATTTGCAGCAGTTTTCTAGGTCAGGGCTTATATAGCCATTTTTTTGTTTCCCAATAGACATTTTGGCTTCCATTTTTCTTCTTATATTCTGGATCACATGTATTCTCTGAAGTTTGCATACAATATAGTTTATATTTGCTCACTTTATTAGTTTATCTGTAGTTTTGATTATACCTTATACATTAACAAGTAATCATCTTTTTAATTAATAATTATAAATGCGTAGTTTATTTTTTCTGTTTTAAATTGTTTTTCTTAAAATACTATTGTTAAACATAAATAATTTAATCATTAAGAATATACTTGTATAAGTATATTTAGTTTATTGCCATATACTGAAGCAGTCTGTGTGTATGCACACACAGACCTTCATGATATTTATTTAAATGTAATATGAACATAGGGTGATAGATCTACTAGCTAATTCTTTACCCTCATTAACAAAATAATATATATATATGCATATGCAGGTGTGTGTATGATTGAATGATGGTGTGTGTGTATATATATTGTTAGTATTAAAATGCATTTCAGTTATATATTTGGAATAGAACATGTATTTTTTTTGTGTGTGTTGTATGTTTTTCTAAAAAAAGAAATGGAAAAATTAAGTTGACTCATTTTTTTTTGCAATTAACAGATTTTACTAATTGATAGCCAAACATTCAGCTAAAAGCAAGAATTGTTATAAGTCTTTTATAAAACATTTGAAAAATACAGTTCCATTGGGATGCAAATTATTTCATCTTTGGGAGCAATTAAGTTTTCTTACCTGATCTTGTGATAATGTTTTGCAGATTGGTACAAAACTGGTGTATTTTCTTTTCCAGAAAAAGTGAATCTGGGAAATTAATTAAAAGATTTTTTTGGAAAATATAAAAAGAGTAAAGAAATACTCTAGACATAAGAGCTAGAGGGGTAGCTAAATATTATTTCTTGTTTTTTTGCTGAGATTTTTTTTAGATTTGTAGGCATATAAGTACTGGGTTATTGTTTTCTTTTTAGCTAATGTACCACTGAGTGTAAGCAGACATCATACTAGTTTTCATGTATCACTATGGTTTGTGAGAAATTAGGTTAGCCTTGCTTTCAGATGATGTATCTTTGGTATGAAAAAACCTATTGATTCCATGATGCTGCTACAAAGAAGGAGAGAATGTAGCAGCTTCAAATAAAGTCTTTTCCTGCATACAGTAAACCAAGAGTATGCCCAGAACTTAAGTTTTAACTTGCAAAAGATAATTGCACTATCCTGCCTCATCAAACAGCATCCAATGCAAGTATGAACTTTTAATCTTTAAAGATAAAGTATTTAAAGTGCCTTCTATAAAAGTATGTCTAGATTTAAATCCCTCAGACTCAGAACTTCTTTGGAATCAAACCTTGACTCCAAAGGAAGATGTAATTAAAAGAAAACATTAATCTATATATATAAATGTAGTAACGCTTTAATAACAAATCAGTCTATATCAGAATTTAATTTCTAATTGTTAATGGTACAAAATTCTGTAAACTATAGAACATCAATTTCTTTATTATTTCTTTTGAAGTATGTCACTCACTTTTTTTTAGTTATATATATGTATGTTATTGATTAATATTATTTATATTATATTGATATGCCAACTTACAAGTATGGGAGAAATGACATTTTAATATGTAATCAATTAATGCATAAATTGTTGTTTTGTCTTCAATCTTTAGGGTGGAGAGTAATAATTATTTTATAACTTTAAAGTAACAAGGCAAGCTTGAATTTCTTAAATCATTCTACAAATCCTTGTTAGTTAAAATGTTGTCACTTTTTTGTTTAAAAAAGAAAATCAAATATCTGAATTAAACTTTCAATCTACTGGTATATATGTAGTCAAACCAATACCTTGTTAACAAAATTAAGAATAAATGAGTGCTAAAATCATTATTTAAGTCCACATCTATTTAGTTTATATTTGGTTGAAATTCTTTATGACAATTGAATGAAATAACCTATATGTGCTTTTATTTATGAGTTAAAAGAAATAATCATGTTTTTTTCTTAAATGTAAAACTGTCAATGTTATTTATTATGAAAATATGTGTTCATCCCACTATATCTATTGAATGACACATACATCTAGGGGGAAAGTACTCTGTCTCAGCAGGCATATCTTATTGCCTCCTTAGCGATTTACTATGATAATTCATAATTAAGCTTTATATTTAAATTCATGGCCACTTATAGCCTATAAAATATAGTTGTCCTGACTTCTACATCATTGCTTGTTTTATTAAATCTTAAATACAGGCTTAAATATCTACCCAAGTATGAGTTAGGGCCTTTTGGCCAGTATATCAGTGTTACTTGGTAGAATAATATGTGCCTACATACTTCCAATAAATGAATATATGTCAAGTAATACTATGTGAGCTGCCAGACAGATATTTTATGATACTGGAGATAGCCATGATTTTGGGCCGATAAATGAGTACTCTATGACAATAGTGATTCATAACCCATGCTCCAGTTTCCTGCATGTACCATGCCAATGGTGGACATGTCTACAAAGAAACATATATATATTTTTTATTACTCAATAATGGAGATTGGCCTATCCAGCCAATGCCTATAATAATGTAGTCAGCACAGAATTCAAACCCAGATACCACTGTCTTCTGTAATTAGGTTTATTAATCATGCCTGTTAGTAATGTTGTGTGGGATAGATAAACCATGTCTATAATGTAATTGTTAATAATAAAGGGAGCTAGAATTATGCTTTGTTCCATAACTCCTGCTGGGATTAATAAAATAAATATAATAATAAAAAATACTTAACTTCCCCTATGAATGTAAACACGCACATCAATTTGGCATATTTATATTTCCAGCCTCTAACTTAATAATATATAACCAGGTATTGAACCAACTCTTGACAGTTGGCATATTAATTTTATAGTGGCATATTTTATAATCAAATTAGCATATAGTTCATTTGTAATGCTCATACACATATCATACTGATACACAAGTGTCGTTATCATTATTAACATATTGTTCCTTTGTAATGCTCTTATACATATCACATTGATATCTAAATATTGTTATCATTATTAACTTCTGTTTCATTTGTAATGCTCATACACATATCATACTGATACATAAATGTTGTTATCATTATTAAAACACAGTTCCTTTGTAATGCTCATTCATGTATCATACTGATATTTAAATATTATTATTATTAACTTCTGGTTCATTTGTAATGCTCATATATGTATCATAATGAGATCCAAATATTATCATTGTTATTCTATCTCTTATTGAATTTGTTCTTAATAAATTATGTATATTTATGTTTATACATTGGTCGTGTCTTTCCCTGGTTTACCACATCCACCCAACTATATCCACACTTAGTTAAGTGATGTATGAGTCTACTCAAAACCCCTGAAGTATATAAAAATGGTATTCTAAGCATTGTCAAAGTATTAGGTTCTTATGGAAGCTGGTGAGTATCTGATCAATTAATTTAGTAACTAATTCATGATTGAGGCTGAGTTTGAATCCATAGAGTCCTTGTTTCACCCTGATCACCAGGACTGAAAGAAATGATTACTATTAGTAGCATCAGAAGCATTGGTTGGATAGTGGAGATTTTGGAAGACTGGCAAATAGATTAAAGCTTGGTACTGTTCTGCAACTACCATATCCCAAACATGCTGGTTTTGATGTACTTTTGTTAGGTCTCTGAATTTTGTTGGCTGAACACATGATTCTGACTGTTACAATACATCAGATGTGTTTATTATATATTTTACTTTTTTTAATGTATATGTAAAAATCCAATAGTCAATAGATACATATTAAAATTGCACTTTATCTATTGCGTACAATCTTTTTTTTCTCTAAGTGAAACAACTTTAATCTAAATTATATTTCAAATCTTCCATATATGCAGATAATTAGCAGTTGTTTTTTTTGACTGAATTCTTGTTGGAATGCCAGAATTTCTACATGTTCTTCCATTATAGAATTTAAATAATTTCTCTTGACATTGAAGACAACTGTATCTAAAAATTTGTAGAGACATTATTTTTCTGATCTGAGTTTTCAGAAAAATTTTATTTTCATTTGATGCTTTCAGGTGGATTTTTAATTATATAATTTCAATAAATATATTTCATGTAGAGTTTAAATTTTCACTTTAATGATTAATTTCAAAACTTTTCATTATTGTGTCTTCTGATCATCATTTTCAGAAGCTGTCCTTATTCAGTTATTTTTCTATTTAAGTATGGATTTATATTATTTTTGTGATATATGGAATATATAGTTTGATTAAAACTTTTACCTTTGATCATTTTTAGTAAAAATAGGTTGATATTGTTTAAAAAGCAATGGTGATACATTATTGAAAAGATGCCTCTGCTATTAGTAGAGCAAGTTATAAATATATGTGGATATGAAAAAAATTGTATGCCCTCTCACTAATGCCAATTAAAATCAATGAGTGATAACTATCTCTTGATTGTTTAGACCTTTGGTGATAAATAAACTCACAAATTATTGTATACTTCTTTTGGCTATATATCATATCCCTAGAAGCAAACATACTAACTCCTTTAATGATTGCATTAATTTAACAGAGTTTTAATTGAAGTAGTAGTTAGAAAACCAATGACACTCTTACTATTCCACTAGTTTAGGATTAGCAGTTGAGAATTGGTAAATGATCATTTAGCCCTTAAGTTCATCAACATTACTTTGTTTAAAAGCATATTGCATTAACAACAATAATTTCTGTTGATAAAACTTTACACTTAACACTAGTATGAGTTTTATATATTCTAAGTTTTAGCACAGCAGTACAGTAATTGATTCAACAGTTCAAGATCTTTAGATCAAATGCTGATTTAAGCAAAAAAAAAAATCAGACCAATTAAATGACATCATTTTTCAATTTATCTTATTGATGCTCAAATGTAACATGGCCTCTTGAACAACAGATTATATAGATTTTTTTTATTATTATTTTGGAGTGAATGGAGTACTAGCTGGTTGATGGTCAATCATGCAAGTCTTCAAATGGAAATCAGACTTTATCTTAATGAAGATTATTATGAAAACACATAATAAATCCATTAATATGAATTCTGGCAGTATTAAAAGGAATAGCCATACCAGGACTGCAGAGATGAAGGTCCTATGTTTTCAAAGTGAAAATTAACTACATTGTATTGATAATCATGAAATTTTTCAAGTGTGAGTTATACCCTCTGCAAAGCGATTTCCTTTTTATCTAGAAAATACAATAAAATTATTACACTTTAACAATGAGATTATATCAGAATAAAAAATCAATATCCTCATAATGGTAACGTTGTTGTATCAACTCATAATTTTCTAATAATAAGCACCTTCTTAAAATTTTTGAATTCACATTGATTTTTGATATAATGTATTCTAAACATGTCATAGCTAGCTTTGTTTTCAACCATCTTATAAAGCAATTGACTTATATTGAAAAATAATCCAAATGGTATTGTCATTCCCATTCGATAGATATTTATATATGTATGCAATATGTATATGAAATTTGACCCTATTCACTTTTTTCAGAATATCCTATACATTCTTTATCTATAAAAGACTTCAGTTCTCATTATAGCTTTTGAGTATATGCAAATAAGAATCAAGCATATTGTCATATTTTAGAATGGAGGGAAAAAGCAATATTCCACTCACGAAGCAAAATAAAATAAAACTTATTTGGTTGGTTGTAACTTATTCATTTACTGGCATTGGATCACTTCACTCATAGCCAACACAAACCAAGTATAATCACACTTGAAATTTATTTTCTTACAGTTGAAAGTTATTCTATCAAATATTGAATTTAAGAAAAGATAATTGAAGACAATATATTGAGTTTTTTTAATAGAATATTAATAGATTTCTTCAAAGTCCTTTTTTGATGACAGATTTAACAAATCCATAACAGCAAATAGCTATTAAAAATTCACGTCAGATTGGAGAAAAACCAGCTGAGCTTTTTTATGGTAATATTTGTCTACCAAATATCAGTCTAATAAAGCAGGTGTTTGTACAAGCATTTCTAAAAGAACTATTATTGTAACTACTAATGAAATTTTTAGTCTTATATATCTGACTTCTAAACACATATTTAACAGAGCAAAAAAAAGCTCAATAAAGCAGAACTTTGTTTAAATTTTTCTCTCATAATGTTTCTTTAATATTAATGTAGAATTACTCCTGGTTATCTTAAACCAGGAAATGCCCCAGGAGTAAATAGCATAGTTTCAGAGTTTTGGAAAAATTTACGAGGTAAAGCCAAAGTGTGGTTGATGCAATTATTCAACAACATTATTCCTACAAAAACTATTTCAAAAAATTGCTATAAAAGCAAAACAAAGCACTGTTAAAATCCAAATAATTTCAACAATAATTCAAAAAATTATCATGCAGGGTTATTATTGTTATTGTATATTCTCTATAAATTATTTGAGAAAATCATCACATGATCACCATTTCTTAAGCTTGCTCATAACTGTTATTAAAACAGGCAAAACTCCATACAGTATTGCCCCTCAGTGCAAGCCAGAGTAATCAATGGATGCTAGACTTGTGCATAAAATCCTATATAGTGCCTACTCATCCAATATCCCCAGACTAGTTTCTAGCTTGTAGCTTTTATCAGTGAAGAGCTTTGGATCTGAGAGCACTGCACTTAGATCTTGGGATCTAATGCAACCCCCAGCAGCCACCTTTTACCTCTACTTAACTATAAAACTATGAGTCTAAAATTAAAAATACAATAATATTTTTTATGCACAAGACTTCTGGCATCCATTGATTAGTCTGACTTACACTGAGTGGCACTACTTTATAGAGAGCTTTGCCTGTTTTATTTGAGAAAATCATATTAACAATAATTTTCTAATAATTGAGAGCCATCTATCTCTAGAGCAGGCTGGATTTATGCCAAGAAGAAACATCTATGAACAAGTTTTATCTTTAATAATATACATTAAAATAAGTTTTAAATTAAAAACTGATGCTACCTTTATTGAGATAATTCACTATATGATTATATTTGGAAAAAATATTCTTCTAAAATTTTTTAAAGTAACTTGAATGCAGGAAAAACATTAATTTGCTTGGCAAAATTGTTTTTAATAATAAACTTTAAATAATAATCATACAAGATTTTAAAGAAGGGTCTACCACAAGATTTAATTTTTCATCTATGTTATTTAATGTACTCATCAGTGATCTTTCAGATGCGTAATGCAGAAAATCATATTGTTGACATTGCTTTGACTTCACAAAAGAGATCTTTTCTAGAAGTGAAAAAATCTTTCAGTAGGATATTTTTTTCAAAATATGTTTAATTTAACAAAAACAATAAAGACTCAACTTTCGATTCAAACAACATTAAAACACGATATATTCTGAAAATAATTTTTTTCAATAATAAAGTGAAACACAATCTTATCCCATTCTAGTTAAAAATAACTTTTCATTATAATATAAATTATTATTTTTGATTTATATTATGTAGAATAATTTTTAATAGTAACTTCCTTGGAAAACTGGTTGGAAGTACTTGCAAAATCTTTATGGATAGTTTCCTTAGTGTTATCATATTCTACTTGGTAAACATTTTGCCCCCTTTCGAGAATAAGTGCCCGTATCAAACTTGTATATACCCAAATATCATCATAAAAAATATTATAGGTCTACTCAAACATCTTTTTTACAGTGACTTTTTCTTCTTTTATATATTTTCCTGCAAGGTATTAGAAAAAGAAATGCTTCACAGAATATGTACAAAAAGCTATCAAATGAATTGATTGGTCTTGCCAATAATTCAAGATGTATTATTTATGATTTAGCTCTCAGCTGATTCTTAAATAAAATTTAACAGTCACTAACATACCCATACATATGGACAAACACAATACCAAAGCCACATGGCTAATGATTAACAAATACATGGTTACAATAACAGAATGAGAAAATGGTTTTATTGCTTAGTAATTCCTTAAAAGTTTGAGCATTAGAAATAACAGAATAAGCTGCAATTCATGGACCTTGAACTCTATAATCTATCACTTTGTAACTACATTAAAAACACATGTCTTGCATGATCCAGAGTAATGATAAAATAGTGAACTCTGGAGCTCAAATTCCATGAATTGAAGTTCTGTCTTATGAACGCCTGAGCAAATCTACTATTGAGTTTATTTCATGGAAGGTTTCTGTATGCTTTTTTTGGTATTTTATAAATAATTAAACTTTGTAAATAAAAACAACAACAATATGTTAAATAAATAAACTATTAAATTATTATGCCACATTTATGAAGTATTACAAATCCAGCCCAAGACATTCCCATAATTAATATTCCATTTTGGCTTTACTGTAATGCTGCATAAATGTATAGTTTGTTAGAAACATTTGGCATAATAACTTAAGTTTCATCACAAATAATTAACCCAAGATTTTTTTACATTTCATCCTTATTTATAGCCACTGTAGTAAATAGAATTAGAAGTTATTTTTTTACACCCAAGCTATTTTACCATTGAGTCACCTTAGTTGAATTTTTAAAATAAACAATTAGGGTGAGTGTTTATCAGAAAATTTGCAATGATGCTATTTTAGTTGTAATTACATTTTGGACTGTTTCCATCATCTAAAATTAATTGTTAAATGTTTTTGAAAAATTCAAACTTCTCAAATACATTAATCACCTCTCTGTTCGTTTATTATTAGCCTGACCAGTGATAACACTAACATAAAAATCAAACCTATGACCTTTATATTCATGAAAACTAAAAATTTAAAATTTTTAAAGTTATTTAACAATTCAATATAATGGAAGTAGCAGTGAATGTAACTATATACAGATCAATTTTTCACTTGATTCAGTAAGTACAAAACACGAAACACATATTTTGAAAATATATTTTGAAAATTTGAGAAACTTGTTTTGAATTCACTATTTCTGTTTTTATAATTCAGAAATAAAATAATTATTTTATACTTAGAATGTTATTATCTTTATTTTTAAGAGAAGTAATGCTGCGTCTCCTAAACTACTTTATTTCGCACTAGGAAGCACCGATAAATAAGTTTTATAATATGTTTACAGTAATACTTTCAATTTACTAATCTTAAAATTTCTGAGAAAATATATAATTTAAAACAATTTTTACCTAGTGTTAGGTAACTATTTACAAATAGCTATTATAATATTAAATGATGAAGAGGAAAACATATACAATAATCTCTTTCTGACTAATCTGTTTTTTTTTTATTCATGGGTTTTATAATTTATTTATTCAATTGATTAACTATAAATCTATTTTCACTATGCATTTAATTATAACTAACAACTGTGTTAATGTATATTAATAATTTTTATTAGTCATTCAGTAGACTAGAAATTAACCAATAAGTACCGAAATAATTATTAAATGTGTCATTTCTTTTTATCTTAAATAATAAAAGAATTTCTATTAAATATGCTGATGAAGATCTTTAATTTGTGGTTTAGTGATATGCATACCTGACCGGATAGAGAAGAACCTGGGTAAAAATCAAATTATTTAGGTCTTTAAAAATTATTTACAAAACTAGAAATAATTTTAAAGTATAATTATACTAGAATACAGGCAGCAAAAACTACATCCAGAAGTTAATTTCGATGACTGAATTAGTTGCAAAAACATAAAATAGGGACAATATTTTAAAATCTGTTATTAAGATTTACTACTAATAAAACATAATTAGAATAAATAATTGCGAATGCGTAGATACTATTAATAATTCTTTTTTTAAGAATTTATATATATGGCAATAATATTATACTGGCTGCAGAAAGGAGTTTGCTATTAACTGAAAGACCCTTTGATTCCTCTTGGAGGCCTTAAAGGAACGGAGCAGGGCAAATTCCTAATGTCTACTCCATACGTTCTTATTGTTGCAGCTGTTATTACTATGTGATTATTCATATAGTATACGGACATGGATGGACTGTTCACCAATATGCATTAGCCAGTGTGGTGAGTTTATTGGCTTTTTACCTCTGAGTTTAAGATCAAGAAACACCATGGTCTTTCTTCTCAGTTGCCTGATAAGGCAGAATGAATGTTTGTGTAAGTGATAAATATTTTTCCAATAGATATATACAATTATGAAAGTCAAAAAATAAATCATGGCCCTTATTCCCAGGAGGCTGTAAAGTCACCAACCAAGGAAGTGGGGTACTAAGAATCCCCTGATTGTGGACCCAGGCTGCCATTTGTTGACAACTTTTTATTTAGGTACTTACAACTGCATATCACTTTCAAGTGAAGAAAGATTGTAAGAATTAGAATAATAACTGTCTTATATTAAAGGGGACATTATTGGAATTTGTAAAGTTGAAAAAAAAGGTGAAGAGACAATTGATTTAAAAAGTAAACATGTACTTTATTATGAAGGCACAAATATTGGAAATACAAGTGGAGTAGAATTCATTATAAATAAAAAGTGGAAGAACAATATTGTGGAGACTGATTGTATATCAGACAGAGTGGCAAGATTAGTTATACAACTTAATAGCAGATACCAAATGCAGATAATTCAGGTTTATGCCCCAATAAGTTCTCATAGTGATGAAGTAATAGAAGATTTTTATATGGATGTACAAAAAGCTTGTGATCAGAGTAAAATTGTTATGGGAGACTTTAATGCTAGAATTGATAAACAAATGAAAATGCTATAAGTAATTTTGATTATGGTAATAGAAATGAGAGAGGACCATAGACTTGTGGATTTTGCAGAAAAAAGAAAAATTTTATATTATGAATTTTTTTTTTGAGAAAAATGTTAAAGAAAAATAGACATGGAAGCATCTAAATGGAGGTACAGAAGAATTGGATTATATTTTGACTAACAGAAAATACATATTTCAAAATTGTAATGTTCTTAATAAATCTAACATAGGAAGTGATCATCGATTAGTAATATGTAAGATATGTCTTAATGCAAAACTAGAGAGTCAAAAATTATTAAGAAGAACAATATTTACAGTTGATATTCCTAATCTTCAGAAACATTCTAATGAATTTAAATTAGAACTTACAAATTGGTTTCAAGTATTAGCAGATTTTGAACATGATTCAGATTTGAATGAAATTAATATGAAAATAACTGATACACTTTTAAAAACTGCAACAAAGATAGCTGGTAGAAAAAAGCAGCAATTGACCAATAAAATTTTTACTGAGACTAGAGAATTTATAAAGAAAAAAAGGAATATGAAGATATACAAAAATGATGCATTAAAAAGGATTGAATATCTCAAATTTTGTAAAATGATGCAGAAAAGAGTTGAAAATGATATAAGAAAATATAACTGCTGTGAACTAGCAAGAAAAGTTGTAGAAGAGAATAAAAGTGTCAAGGGTGTAAAACAACATTTTGGTATTGGTAGGAAATTTATATCTGCAATAAGAAACAAAGATGGAATTATTACTAAAAAGAGAGATGACATCATGAAATAGGTAGAAGATTTTTATCAAGAATTATAGTAATAAAGAACAAGCACCTCCTATATCTATTACATCTTCCAAATTGCCCAGAATTTTAAATGAAGAAGTGAGACATGCAATTAAATGTATGAAGAAAGGAAAGGCTCTAGATAATGATGGAATTATAATTGATATATTAAAAGAAGCAGGTGAAGAAATATAATTTTTTTTAGCAAAGTTATATACCAAATGTCTAAATGATAAAGATGTACCAGATGATTGGAAGAATGCAGTATTAATATTAATATTTAAAAAAGGTGATAAAGAAGATATTAGAAATTACAGACATATCAGCCTTTTATCAGTTTTATACAAAAATTTTACCAAGATAATTACAACTCATCTACAGAGAACATTGGATTTCCACCAATCAAGAGAACAAGCTGGATTTAAAAGTGATTTTAATACAGTAAATCATATCCAGATATTGAGAGAAGTTATAGAAAGGACAAATGAATATGAGTTGCCATTATGCTTTAAATTTGTAGATTATGAAAATGCATTTGATTCTATAAACATTTCTTCAGTGATTAAAGCATTGGATCATCAAGGTATAGATCCAGGATATTGTCATATTTTAAAGAATATTTATAAAAATGCAATAGCAACAATTAGATTACATAATGATGCTAGGAAAGTCAACATTGAGAAAGGTGTAAGACAGGGTGACTCCATATCTCCCCAAACTTTTTACAGCAGTGCTGCAAGAAGTATTTTGTGGATTAAAATGAGAAGCTAAAGGAGTGAAAGTAAATGGAGATTATTTAAGTCATTTAGATTTTGCTGATGACGTAGTTGTTTTTGCAAATAATGCTTTAGAGCTGCAGGAAATGTTGCAGAAGATGAAAGTAGGCAAGCAGGACTTAAGATAAATATTAAAAAGACTAATATAATGTTTAATGGATTTTTTTTCAAAATATGAAAATAAAGATTGATTATAATGAGTTAGAAGAAGTTAACAGTTACAAATACCTTGGTCAGATTATTAATACAGATGGAAACATAATGGATGAAATTAATCATAGAATAAAACTTAGTTGGAGTGCTTTTAATAGAAATAACTTGATACTAAAAAGAAATATGCCTATATGTTTGAAAAGAAAGGTTTTTAATTAATGTGTTTTACCAGTTCTTACTTATGGATCTTAGACTTGGACACTTAATAGAAGAGCAAAACAAAGACTTGAGACCACTCAAAGAAGTATGGAGATATGCATGTTGGGAGTAACAAGAAGAGATCGAAAATGCAATATATGGGTAAGAGAACAAACAGGTGTTACTGATCTCATTGAAAAAATTAAAAGCCTGAAGTGGAGTTGGGATGGACATATTGCTAAAAAAAATGATAATAGTTGGACAATTGAAATCTTAAACTGGATTCCAAGAGATTGTAAAAGATCCAGAAAGAGATCACATGTGAGATGGATGGATGAATTAAGAAAGTGAGCAGGGGTGATGTGGAGAAAATAAGCTAAAGATCGGAGAAGATGGATTGAATGTTGATGTTGATGAAGATGAGTAGTATATATATATATTGCATATATTTTAAATAATAAATTTAATAATAATATGTTAGGCATTGTAAATTTTTAATAACACACCAAATAAATAATAGCAATATTTCCTTTTGTAAAATACAGTTTGTAACTTCCTGACGAATATAAATGAAGATTACATATTTTAAATAAAACATGGTAAGAAATTAAAATCAATATTATCAAAGAATAAATATATTTTAGTATAATAACTTTAAGCAAACAATATTATGTTAAGGAATTATAATAATTCTTAACAAGAGCACAAATCATCTTTTGTATGTAATGTACATATTATAAAATGAACACCACGTGTTCTGGAGTTAATTTTATATAATACTTGTGCTATATTAATAATAAATATTATTTTAAACAACAAATAAGCACATTTAAAATAATAATGTTTATATTTGTAAATATTAATTTATTAAGCGCATAGTCAGCACGTAAATACATATATATTTAAGGCTATAACCTTAATACTATGCGCCTTGAGCGTTAAATTTTCCACATTTCTTAATTGTGTTTGTTTAATAAAATAGCTTCAATATAAAACATTATCAATTTTATCAATACTTAAATCTAGAAATTTAACTTAATATTTTCAAAAGTATTCCTCTCTATAGTAAAATAAATATTAGAATCATAAGCATTCAGCCTATCAAAAAAATATTTTAATTTATCTTCCTTAATGACAAACAATCATCAACTTAACTAAAAATAATTTTAAAGAAACAGAAAGTGATTAACAATACTACTTTTTCAAAAATCAAAAAAGCACATTAAAAGAGAAATAATATTACCTATAATCCATTTCTCTTTAATCTTTTAAAACACATCATTACTCATAAAATGTATAGAATCTTCTAATAAAAATAGCAAATCATGAATAATATTAATCTTATTTATTTATGCTTGTTTAGAACAGAAAGAAACACATTAATAATCAACTGATTGGTACATATTTTCAATATCTAAACTATCAAAAACACAAATCTATAAACCAAACCCATTAATTTTATTAAATACCTCAAAAAAAAGATACATAAAATTGATATAAATGTATATAATTCTTTAAAAAACAATATAAGAAAAAAAATTTGAAATTTTATAAACAATTCCCCTGTAAAATCAAAAAATACACCTTAATATGTTTATAATATTTTAAATTAATGAAACCATAGGAGAGTCAATTAATCACTAGGATAACAATGTAATTCTAGCAAAAAATTTTATTTTCAATAATTTTCATAATTTCAATTAACTTAGATTTTATTTTTGGTATATAAATATAATTTATTTTCTCTCTTCACTGAGCATTTTTTTTTTTGTTAATAATACATTTTTAGGACATCATACCTTAAACAGTATGGCTGTTTCTTTTATATTTTAAGATGATTATAAAAACACAATAATTTACCAAAACTTCAAACAATTGTTATTAAATAATATTTAATATAACTATAACAAACAAAATAAAAAACATGATGAAAAACTACTTGCTTCAAACATGTTTTGAGATCTTTTTCACCAAGATATTCATTAAGCACATAAAGTTTATATCATGCCCATTAACACAAACTTTTGCCACAGGCACTATTATTCCATAATTTTGAAAATACTTCACTGCATCTTCTTCTGTCACACACAGATTCCCAATTTTAATTAGTTTTTCAAAAGGTTAAAAAAAAACAATTAACTGACAGCTTGTTCACATGCTATGGTAAACATTAAAAAAATTATGCCAATGTCCACAATATGTTAATTGTGTGTACATTATAATACATGTAAAAAACAATTCATTAAATGTTATAAATGGCATTTTTATAAAAAAAAAAAGTATTATTTTTTAAAATTAACATGAATTTATATTCGATTTTTTAATATTTTTTAAACTTAACAAGTAACACATGTTCAATAGAATAA
The DNA here is from genome assembly GCA_028023455.1 of Epiperipatus broadwayi. Lineage (NCBI taxonomy): Eukaryota > Metazoa > Onychophora > Udeonychophora > Euonychophora > Peripatidae > Epiperipatus > Epiperipatus broadwayi. The sequence goes on from JAQFVV010000034.1 coordinate 5,133,960, forward strand.
TTTTGAGAAAAGACTACAATACTTCTAAAAATGGATAATTAACCAAAAAATGCCTGGAAAATAGAGTGAAGAAATTATATATAAGTCCCTTACTTTCTTATAAGGATCAGCATCTAAAATAGAATCCTTCCTATTGTTTATTAAAAAAAAAGTAACATCATTGGCTTTCAATATTTTTTAATAAGATCTATTTGTTTTGGGAAAAAAACATTTTTTCCACTCTAGTAAATGCCTATTCAAATTATCTAAAGAGACATTTTATTATTGTCTGGAATATTTCTACAACATTCAATAGCAGAAATAAAATCATTTACTTCATTCTAATTGCTAAAAAAAACAAAGGAAGAGTCCTTACTTAAAATTGCAAAATCAGAATTACCTAAAACAAAATTTTTCTATGATAACTTAGTCAAGTGTTGGTGGCCTATTAGCTAGCGTAGTTGCCTTTCAAGTAGCTGGCCTAGGTTCACTTCCTGGTCAGTGCTTTGACATATAAAAAAAATTACCTAAAACAAAAATTAGACAAATTTAAAACAAAACAAGCATCAGACTTTTTAGTATAATATGACCCCTATATTTAAATGTCTTTTATTAAAAATATCCTTTTCCCCAAATATTTTTACTATATATGTTGAGATAATAATTTTTCTATTTCGATATCTAATTTATTTATGTTATACATGTTTATTTATTTTACACACACACATTGATACATGCCTGTAAAAAAGAAACTATCTGTAACTAAAATTATTTGAAATAAATTTGTTTAAAATTTATATTACAGAAATAACATTTAATTATAATCTATAAATCTTTTCTTAATTCATTTATTTTTTTATCAATTAAAACTCTTAGAAAATCACTTTTTTTTAATTAAATCTTGTTCCTTGTTTTGAAAATGGTGGATTTCAATTAATATTTTAAGTGTTATTTATAAATATAGATATTTGTCTAATTATAAAATTGTTTGGTAAAGTAATTGAATGCAAACAATTATTAATTTAATTAGGGAATTTTTGATAAATTCAATGAATAAAAATAAGTATTGGATCATCTAATATTTAAATAATGTAAACAGGTGAGCACTGGCTTTATTAATTTAAACAAATTCTTGATAAATGAGTGGGTGTGTTATTGAAAAATTTGATGAATAAGTAGGCTTTTTAATCAAACAAGTAAATGATATAAAATGATCAGCTTATAAGTTTGCCTCCAATCCTGCATTGGCTTGTGATTGTTCCCTTTGACTGCTTAACATGATTTATTCTGAATTTTTACCTGTAGTCATGATGATAACAATGAGCAGGAAGTGTGAGAAAATCAACTTCATTTTTTTCAGTATGTAGCCTATAAACATCAAATGTCCAACTTTGTTTGCTGACTTTGAGCCAAAATTGCCAACTACTGACTTCATTTCTACAGTTCACCAAATCCATTTTTCAATGTTAAAAAAATCTTTTAAAAAATATTAAATGAAGAAACTTCACACTGAAACTACTACAAATCTGCAGTTGCGCATGTACTTATGTCTATATACAACTTTTTAAAAAAATAGTATTCCCTTCCCCATCTTTTCCTAGGACTTAAGGTAAACTTTTATTTATGAACTATTTTATAGGATATATCCAACAAGCCAGTAAGATAATTTAAAATGATTTAATTTTATATTTATGCATTTATCTGTTATATAAAATATTTTTGACTTATGTTTGTATGTCATAATACTTTATCTAACTTAGTGTATTTGATATTCAAAGGTAGATTTAGTTTACATAACAAAAAATAATTTGCTTTTAAAATTTTAATTTTTTATCTTTCCCCCCTCATAAAATATTTTATTAGAAAGAAAATCATTTTAATGATTGTTTAATTATGATCCATATCGCTTTTAGAGGAGTTTTCATTAAAAAAATGAAAGTTTAAAAAAAAGATTGGAAATTGTAGTTTATATTTAGTAATTAAAATAGTATAATTAAAATAGTGTCTCTGAAGATTTTACAAAATCATTAATATACATATGTCTTTGACTGAATCTGTGTTTGGCCATATAAATCATTGATAATTTACTTAAATTTTTTTAGCAGTTTTACTTGTTTACTCTGTTTGTGTTGTGCATTATATATATATTGAACCTATATATTGAATTATCAGGTGAATTTATCATTTTATGTTTTGTTCATCATGATCTTTATTATTATTCCCACTTGAAATGATCATGGAAGATGGTGTTTGTGTCAGATAGAGACATTTCCCCTCAGGATTATATATATTTTGCTTTTAATATGGTGATTAAGAGACCTATTTATTGTTATTTTATATTTGTTAGATCAAATGCATAACATGTAGGCTTGATTTATGTAATAGCCTGCATATGCTAACATGTATTGTGGATTAAAGCTACCTTATTATTGATTGTTCATTTAAACTGAAAAAAAAAAATTGAAATATTTACCAAGGAATTGCTTGATGTTGTTTATAAAATGGAACAAATAAGCAATACTTTATGTCAGTTTAAAAAAAGTTATAAAGATTTAAAGAAAATGAAGATTAATAGTAAACAATGGATATCTATTCTATTTATTTCAAATCCACAAGTGAAATTTTTTAAGGATATATATATAAGAATGTGTTTAATGTTTCATTCTATGTTCCAAACAATATTAATAAATTAGTCAATAATTCTAAGGATGTCATACCTGTCAAACAGAAAAGTAATGTCATATACCAAATTTTTTGTGATTGTATGCTATCATATATAGGTAAATCTAAGTGCAGTATTGAGAAGAGATTGAGGGAGCATGAATTATTATATAAGCATGTAAAAAGTAAAAATAAGGATGATTTAATGTCTTCTTCAGTTTTCTTTGATCATGAAAAAACATGTAAATATAAATTTAAATTTGATTTTGAAAGTGTGAAAATTCTTCATGAAGAGAGAAACCATAATAAAAGAAAAATTAAGGAGGCAATTTTTATAAATAGGAATAAAATGCCTTTAATAAATAGATAAGCTGCTAACATAAAATACAAGATTCGTGGGATTTGAATTGATGACGTTTGCTTCCGCTTTGTTTTTTTTTTTTTAATTTAATGGCAGTTGAGGCAGTTTAAGAGATTAATCAAAAGTACTTCTGTGGATTTAATGATTGTTTATAATAGTTTAGTACTATTAAATTTATTATTTTTATTATAATTATTATTTAATATAAATATAAAACATATATGTGCACATGCCAGTCATAATCAAACTTCACAGATGATCTAATAATATTATAATTAGATTTTTTCAGGAAGTATAATATTTAAACTACCAGATATCAAATACACTATATACTCACATGAAAAGTGTCCATTATCATTTAAATGCATTTATTTAAATTATTATACTAAACTCTGAATATATTTGAATTCATGTTTTGAAACTCTAATATATTCAAAATCTGTCATATTTAAACTCTGTGGTATTTAAACTGTACAATTGAACTGTACACTATGCTGTGTTCCAATGTTAATAGACATTGTTTTGTTGAGTGTTAGATTTGTCCAGTGTTATTTGTTATCTGTTCTGCCAATTGCTTCTTGCCAAGAATCCCTGCTCTCTGTAACTTAGAGGCAATTTTAAATATCTGAGTAGTGGTACAGCTGTGGAAGCCATATATACTTAAATCATTATCAGTAAACTATACATTTCTAGGCTAGATGTTGGTTCTATAATGTGCAGCTCAATTATAAAACACACCCTGTCATATCAAAACCAGTTAGCAGAATATATTATATTTAGTTGAAAATAGTTGGCACAAGGTATAACAAAAAATAAGAGCACAAAAGGAGTTGGACAGTGCAAGTTAAGAGACATTCTTGGAAATGTGGTGATGCAATGGAGTGAAAGTCATCATATGTATAAAAGCATAAATTTAATATATATAGTGAAATTTGTCATTCATATAAGCATAAAAGATTTAATATTTAATAAATATAGTGAAGTTTGTTATATATATATATATATGACTACAGATGGTGTTATACCAAAAACACCTTCAAGCGTTTGTTTACATAAACGTCGGAGCGTATTTCACTATCTCTAACTTAATTTCCACCTTCATATCATGATTTAAAGCTATTTGCTATCGTCAGTGAAGAACAGGATTAAGAAACTAGATCTAAAACACAAACTCTGAGCATTTAAGAAACAGTTTCTATTCAGCTTGCGAGCGTGAATCTTTTAGACACGTAATGTCTTCAAACTCAGCATCGCATGCCAGATAGCTACATGGGTCTGATATCAGTTCAGCATCACCACATAGTAGAAGTCTCTGCAATATATATCATTGCAAGAAAAGACCTCAAAGGTACATTTATGAAAAACAAAAAACACAAGTTAAAAACTTGCATACGCTTGTATTTATGACTACAGATGGCGTTATACCAAAAACACCTTCAAGCATTTGTTTACATAAACGTCAGAGCGTATTTCACTATCTCTAACTTAATTTCCACCTTTTTAGATCTAGTTTCTTAATCCTGTCCTTCACTGATGATAGCAAATAGCTTGAAATCATGATATGAAGGTGGAAATTAAGTTAGAGATAGTGAAATACGCTCTGACGTTTATGTAAACAAACGCTTGAAGGTGTTTTTGGTATAACGCCATCTGTAGTCATAAATACAAGCGTATGCAAGTTTTTAACTTGTGTTTTTTATTTTTCATAAATGTACCTTTGAGGTCTTTCTTGCAATGATATATATTGCAGAGACTTCTACTATGTGGTGATGCTGAACTGATATCAGACCCATGTAGCTATCTGGCATGTGATGCTGAGTTTGAAGACATTACGTGTCTAAAAGATTCACGCTCGCAAGCTGAATAGAAACTGTTTCTTAAACGCTCAGAGTTTGTGTTTTAGATCTAGTTTCTTAATCCTGTCCTTCACTGACGATAGCAAATAGCTTGAAATCATGATATGAAGGTGGAAATTAAGTTAGAGATAGTGAAATACGCTCTGACGTTTATGTAAACAAACGCTTGAAAGTGTTTTTGGTATAACACCATCTGTAGTCATAAATACAAGCGTATGCAAGTTTTTAACTTGTGTTTTTTGTTTTTCATATATATATATATAAGCTTAGAAAATTTAAAAAGTACTAAAGTTTGACATAAAAGCAAGAAATATATAATATATTTAAAAGACATAGAAGTGTATATTATAAAATAAAAGAAGTTACTAATTTGTTTTTTCTTTTCCAAGATGGAAGCGAAGAAGCAAAATATGAGTCCGCACCTGAAGAACTGTCATGAAAAGTAGGCTGCCCTGTGTCATTTAAAAACCCAGATGTCTTCAAAAGAAAAGATAAGCAGTGGTAAATGGACACACCAGAGAATCAAAACTAGTAATCACTTAGGAAATAATCCAGAGTTAATGCTCAGTAAAACAACTGGAAGAATTTATACAAACAATGAAATGAGAAGTAATAAAAATGTTGAAGGAAAATCAGCCTTCATTGGAACAAAAATTGATCAAAGTAAATATGACATGGTGCAAAAAATCTAAATAAATTATTCACTCAATAGAATGAAAATTAGAGGAAATGCAACAGAAAATGAAACAAATATATAAAAATTGTTAGTTAGAGGTGAGTGAACTGAGATAAAGCAATAGTAATATTAGAGAAATAGTTAAGTTGGAAAGTGTAAAAGTAGATAATATGACAGAATAAATGAAGCAAGAAAAGGAAGTGTTAGATAAAAGCAAACTGATTTAGGAAACATTACAACATCAAATGAAAATGCAAGATGAGGTCATAATTTTCAATGAAAAATGGTTGCATAAGAAAATCTTTGATTGACTAGAAAGTATGACTGAAAGAATTGATGGTTACATACATTAATAGTCTGGAAATGGAGGCAAGAATAACACAATATGAAAGAAGAAATGGTCTAAGCATGTGCTGAGATGAAGATCTTGAGAAAAGATCTGAGATAATTGAATAGAATCATTGTTATTCCAAGAATAAAACAAATAGAAGATTCAATGAAAATGATGTAGATTTTTCAGAAGAAGAAATGATAAATAGAAATGATAGAATAAAAGATGTTAAATGTAATCAAGTTATTGCCAAAAGTATTCAGATCAAGGTCTTCAAGACAGATATGGGAGAAAACTCTTTAATGCATCTGCAAAAATTTAAATGAACTATTATAATTTTATGACTGGTATGAAGCTGAGATTACTGTTGCCTGTAACTACTACCATAGAGTAGTCAAAAATTGGTGACATATCTTAGGAATAAAGCCTGACCTTTGGGGATTATTGGCATGCAATTTTGTGCAACTTCTAGAGAAAAAAAAAGACAGGATGAAACATTACACAGAGTGTCCCAAGAGAAATATTTTGTGGTAGTATGAAAACACATACCCAGTTGTTTAATAAGCAGTTTTTATTAACAAGCAGGTTTTTAAATTGAGATCTTTAACTGTCTTTTCTCTATAAGAAAGCCAAATAATATGGATCATATGGCATAATATGTCATCTGTGTTTCAACAAATTATGTTGAGCAACAGCAAATAAATGGCAATACTATTAACAACCATGTATTATGGCAATAACCATAAAGAGCCCCTAGACAAAGTCAAAAGACTAAAACTATCAAGACTTCACATGACAGCAATACAGCATTCCAATCAGGAGGATCAAACATATTTTAAGAAAGATACTCCAACAAAAAATAAAATAATCAAAAGGAAATGGACAGAAGATATATGTCTGGAGCTATTCCATTTAAAAAGGAAATAAACACCCACTAAAAGACAGAAATCGCACCAACAAGTTGAAGGGGACCAATATCAAATAATTTCACTAGGTTTAATTTATATATGTTTCTATTATATACATCCATTGATAAATGGTCTGTGAAAAAAAAAAAACTTTTTGTAACTAAAATTATTTCTAAGTAAATCTCTATAAAATTTATATTACAGAAACAACATTTAATTATAATCTATAAATTTTTCTCAATTATTTTGTATATTTATACCGAATTAAAAAGTAAATTATTTTTAATTTAAACTTGTTCCTGGTTTTGAAAATGGTGGATTTCAATTAATATTTTATGTGTTATCTGCAAACATAAAAATTTATCTAATTTAAAAAATGTTTGATAAATTGATTGAATGAAAATAAGTACTGGCTTCATTAAGGAATTTTTGGTAAATTTAATGAATAAAAATAAGGACTGGTTTATTTAATAAAAACTGTAAACAGATAATTCCTGGTCTTGTTAATTAAAAAAAAAAAAATTGGTATACGAGTGGGTTTGTTAATTAAAAATTAGATAAATAAATGGGCTTGTTAATCAAAAAAATACAATATAAAAAGACCAGCTCATAATTATTCAGGTCATTCTACTTTGTTTGTCATCACTTTTGCCTGCTTAGCATGATGTATTTTGAATTTTTACCACTAGTCATGTTAATAATAATAATTAGCAGCTAAGATGCTGGGAAATAATCTTCACTTTTTCAGTATGTAGCCTATAGTCATTAAATATCCAATTTTGTTTGTTGACTTAAAGTCAACATCACTAAATACTAACTTGAAATCTGCAATTCAACAAATGTATTTCTCATTATTAAAAAAATTTTTCAAAACAAACTCTCTCTACAAGATTAAAAAAACTGTTAAATAAAAAAACTTGATATAGATACTACAATGGAGTTCCATTTGCACATTTGTGTACATCTATATAAAATTCAGTATTTCTGTAAAATAATATTCCCTTCACTTAGACTTAAAGTAAACTTTTATTTATCAAATATTTTATAAAACATTACAACAAACCAGTGAGATAATATGAATAAGGTAATTTTATATTTATGCATTTATCTGTTATATAAAGTATTTTTTCTTAATGTTTATGTTATAACGCTTTATCTTAGTGTGTCTGACATAACATGGCTTCTTTATTTTAATTAACAGAAACTAGTTTGGTTTTAAAATTTTAATTCCCCTCCCCCCTTTTTTTTCCCTCATAAAAAAGTTTTATTAAAAAGAAAATCATTCCCACAATTGTTTAATTATGATCCATGTCACTTTTAGAGATAAGTTTTCATTAAAAAAGAAAAGTTGTAAAAAAGACAAAAGATTGATATTTATTAAGATTGTATTTTTTAATATACATTTATAGTTTATATTTAATAATTAGTATAGTGTCTCTGAAGATTTTACTAAATCATTAACGTATTATGTACTTGACTGGATGTGTGCATAACTATATAAATTGTTGATAATTTGATTAAATTTGTTAGCAGTTTTATTTATTTACTCTGCATACACCTCTGAAATTAAAGAAATTATTATATGTATATGCAATAACTGAAACACAGGCTTATTATATACCTGTGTGTATATATGTAATATATAGGGTATATGAGCACAGACTTTCACACCACTCTCCACACTATCTCATAACACTGATACACTTGAACACATATATGTTGAAAAGATAAATAATCACCAATATATGTATTTCATGCTAAACCAGCAATCATCAGTTGGTCCAGATTACCATCTCTACACATATATGCTATAAGTGCTCACTTATAGCATATATGTGTAGAGCTGGTAATCTGGACCAACTGATGATTGCTGGTTTAGCATGAAATATGTATATTGGTGATTATTTATCTTTTCAACATATATGTGTTCAAGTGTATCAGTGTTATGAGATGGTGTAGAGTGGTGGGTGGTGTGAAAGTCTGTGCTCATATGCCCTATGTATTATATGTATATGCGTAAATTGTATATATAGTGATCCTAGTTATTGTTATGTTTTGCCCTCTGTGATTTTTATTATTATTCTCACTTGAGCAACTCATGGATGATGGTGTTTGTAGCAAGTAGAGACATTTCTCCCCAGAATTATGTATTAATATGGATGATTAAGAGACCTATTTAGTGTTGTTCTACATTTGTTTAATGATTGGATCAAATGCACAGTATATTAGCTTAAGTTTTATAATGGCTGCATGTATGAACATGTACAGTGGATTATAACTGCTTTATTATTGATTGTTTGTTTAATGCAAATGGGAAATATATTGGTGCACACATCTAGATAAATCATAAAGTTATTATCAAATTCCAGGGATGATCTAATAATATTATAGGTGATTTTTTTTGTGAAAAGTGTAATATTTAAGGTACCATATGTCAAATACACTATATGCTTAAAATGAAAAGTGCTCATTACAATTAAAATGCATTTTATTTAAATTATTGTAGTCAAATTGAAATATAAATATATTTTTGTTTTGAATTCAAATAGATATGAACTCTGTCATATTTAAACTCTGTGGTATTTAAACTTTACAACTGAACTGTATACTATGCTGTGCTAGATTGCTAATACACATTGTTTATTGAATGTTAGATCTGTCCAGGGTTTTGTTTACTGTTGTCTGCTCTTCCAGTTGCTATTTTCCAAGAATCTCTGTTCTCCACAACCTAAATCTGATTTTAGATATATGAGTAATGATACAGTTGTGTAGGCATTTATACTTATAAGCACACCATTAAACTATAAATTTTTAAATTAGAGATCTAGTGGCATTCTCTGGTGATGGATATTAAGGTGTCTACTGCCCATTACAATATATATATATATATTGTGCCAAGGCCAAATTGGCACATGTATATAAAATAATTTTGTCATAAAAAAATTATTAAAACAAAAAAATCTTTCGCAAAAGAGTTTGAAATAAAAGTTGAAAAATCATTGATTTAAAGTGGGAAGGGGTTTTTCTTAAAGTTAAACTGAATGTTTTATAAAAAGGAAATAAAGAGTTTATTATTATTAGTTGAAATACAATTTAAAAGGTTTTAAAAAATATATAAATCTCTTCATTTAAATTAAAGAAGAAAAATAATCTTAAAACTATTTTTGATTTTAGAATAGTAAAATATAGATGTGCGTGCAAATGTAAATAAATGTAAGCTGTTAATAAGAGATATAATAAATGCATGTTAAAATCGTATTGAAAAACACATGAAAATAAATATTGAAATAAAATATATTTAAAAACACAGCGGTGGGCTACTAAAGATATAAAAACAACATGTTGTGAAATAGCTACTACTAATTAAACAATCTTCAAAAACACGTTGTCAAAGGATTAGTCATCAATGAAATTTTGACAACACTCATTTGCCAGAGGATATTAAAACAAAAAACACTTTGCAGATATAAATAGCTAGATTTTTATTGGAGTTCAGTTTTTTTCAGTCTAGTTTGCAGTGACAGTTTTGTGCAATTTCTATTATGTATCAAGAAACAAAAATGCATTGTTGAGCAGCTTTTGGAAATATACGCTCATACTTCAGCCTTTTTAGTCCAACAAGATCATCAAAACCTGCCTGTAAAATAATGTCTGCATAACAACTCAGAAATCCTCCGTCAAACATTCAATTGTCTCCAAGAATAAAACCAATGGATTAGCATAAAATCTTTTCAATAAACATCAAAATCTAACCGGTTAGATATAATCCATCAGAAGCAGCAGAAGGAGCCAACAACAAGCAATATCCACATTCCAAAAATCCTAGGTAAACATTTATTTATTATTATTTATATGTAGTAGCCACCACTGTAATTCGTAAATATTCAAGATTCAAATTATATGAACTCTATCATACATAAAATGAACTATTGATATGTGTGTTTAAGTTTCAAATGCTATTAATGCTTTATTATTATATTTGTGAATGCTATATGAGTTAATATGTGCGTGATCATTATATCAGTGTTATTAGTTAAATTAGATAAATACCAGTGTTCTACTATTAAAATCTACAAGAATATTTAAACTACTTTAGAAATGTTACTTTAAAAATGTGCGTATGTTAAATCAGATTTATAAAGATGTTTAAATTTAGTCAATAAATGTTTGGTAATAAATTATCTTTAAACTTAATTAATGTTAATTAAAATAAAATGTCTTCAAACTTAAACTTTATTTGTCAGTCAATTCTTTTTACCAACCTTTTATTAATTCTTTCCACCACTAATTTTGTATAATTTTGTTATTGAATTAAAATTAGACTGAGCTAGTTTTAGGGAACGTTTCGAGCACTGGATTATGAGCCTACTGCCCGAATACATTAGTCTTCAGACTATCTGGCACCCCAGGGTTTACCCTGAAACAAATAAAGTATTTGGATAGTAGGGGTTTGAATCTAGCAGCCGAGATGGGCCATTGTTGATAGTTAAAGCTATCAATAAGATCTCCCATTTTGCTCAAACGTGCCGGTTCATTCACGTAACCTTTATAAGATTATAAATGTATTATGAAGGAGTTTGAAACCAGCCAAAACTTATATATACACATAAGTAAGTGGTTTCTGCAGTTCGACCCAGTACAATACATATATATATATATGTGTGTGTGTGTGTGTTGATCTACTTTTTAAACTTCTTCACACACAATATTAAAATCTCAAAAAATCATGTATTTAAATGTCACCCAAATAAAACGAGTTTCCCTTTGCTGGAAGTTCTAAGAATTTATATGGGAAATCAATTTAGACAACTTAACTGTAAAAATAAAATTTTACTAATTGTAGATATAAACAAAGCTTCATTGAATGTCCAAATTAATATGTCCAAGACAGAATTATTAAATGATTATATTAATAATTTTAAAATTTTAAGAAAAGTATGATTCATTTTCTTTGACAGCTATATAAACAAATTTCTGTGAGATTTTTAGTATTGTTTATGTGGTGGTTTGAGAAATGTTCTCTCTTGAAACATTTATATATTTTACACTATATATTTTGTATTATTTACAAGCAGTAAACTTTTCCACAAAATACTTTGCCATAATTCACTTTAGATTAAAAGCATTAAAGATATTATTTAATTATGTACTGGTTATAAATATTTTAATATTTATATGTAGTCACTCATAAGCAAAGGTTTAAAAAACACAAGTGAATCACTTGTACATGCAGCTTTTTTTTTTATAAAAACCAAGTCTAGCTTACTGCGCTTAAGTCAAAGCTTGAATCTATTGTATACCTGACATACAAATTGACAAACCAATTGTACAAATTTGTTTAGTCTCTAACAGAAGAGAAATAAAATCACATTTTCTAAATATAATGTAATAAAAATCTATTAATCAATTTATTAATATATCTGTTTAACACACATCATTAAAAATGAGATTCTAGCTCTTTCCTGTTATAGACTGAATAAATTTATACAATTTGTGTCAATTTATACATCCGGGCATACAGTAGGTTCAAGCCCTGACTTAAGCCTGGAAAGCAAAGGCTAACTTATATAAAAATAAGCTCTAAACTCAAGTAATCCACTTGTGTTTTTTAAACTCTTGCTTATGGGTGAGTGTGTATAGATTTAAAAATATTCATGAATTACTGGATGACTGATAATTACTCTTTCATTAGTTATTATTTTATCTGTCTGCTATGCTTGATTCATAGATTTAATTAAAGATTATTTCTAATTATTTATTAGACTACAGTAGGAATGGTCATACTTTTTCAGAGAAAGGACTCCTTATATACTCATAGTTTTCTCTAATATATTACATTGTTTTAAATATCTTTCAATATTGTTATTTTTTTTGGAGTGAAATGCTTGCATGAAATATATAAAACACACATTCTCATTTTATAACAAAATTGTATATCATTTCTTTTTTTCCAATTATTTTAATCATAATAGTCATAATTTAAAATATTATAAAATACGAATTTTTCTCAATAAATTACTTAAATCTGTGCACCTAAACAAAAACAATACTATTATTGGCTTTACAATTAACGGATCATATTCAAACAATGCTTTTGTTAGTGCCTTTACATTGTACAATAAATGTACTCAGAATGAAAATATTTGTATTGTTAAGTGCTTGGCTACACACAGCTGCCTCAATTCTAAAGAGATGATTCTTACCTGTAATAGTCATATTGTGTGAAAAATGTATTTTATATATACATATAGGTATCTAATCTAAAATAAAGTAACTTCAAAATTTCTTAGCAGTCAATGAATGGCCCACAATTGATATATTGCTACCCATGCCTAGCCGAAATATTTAAGAGTAATATGTTTTTAATAAAACACAAATACATAGAATAATTTAATTTTATTTTCCATGTTTTGTTTTTAGATTTATTTAAAATTTTCAATTCATTACACATTTTTGTAACATATGAGAAAGATGTCTGAAAAAAATAATTTCAAGATAGACTTTATGCTGAATCATCAGTCTTCACTTAGCTCAGGTCATAATCTATTATGTAAGTCTTCATTATTTATTCAGTATTTTTCATACCAAATTACTATAATTTTATTTACAAAATGACAAAGTTTCTGCACTCACAACATTGAGACCAGCCACTTCAGATAAATACATGAAAGACTATTACTAACTTTAAAACCATTGAAAGATTAATATATTTGTTCTTAATTAAATATTAATACATGAATAATTCAATTTCATCATTTTTTTTCTTGTTAACATGCTTTTAGGCATATTCAAAACTTTTATTTACTACAGATTCTTAGTGTATATAAAAGAAGACATTTGAAAAAGATAAATAATACTCAAAACGCATTTTCTTATTTTTTTTTTTCAAAAATGGGAATAACAAAAGCTCTTCATGCTGTTTTTTTCACAAAAAATTATAAAAGATAACAGAAATATTATATGTAACAGCTATTATAGAAAAAATATATATTTATAATAATCCATTAAAAGCGTTTTTCAACATATCATTTTATGCCCTTGTTACATGTCAAGATCTGTTATAATCCTTAGCCTATTATTATATACAGAATGTCATCTATTGTTTTATAATATAAGTAACACAACAACAATAACAATAAATAAAACAAAGTTTGAATAAAATAAAATTAAGGTACAGCTAATGCGAATGTTAGAGTTTCAATAATGGTTGAAACAAATTAACTATATGACATAACAATATACAGAATAATATATAGAATAAGGTATTATATATATATATAGTAGTATAAGGTTTTTTTAATTATGTTTATTCTCTGTATTCTTATGTTATTCAGTTAATTTATTTCACCCTTTATTGAATCTCTACCAGTCATGATGTGACTTAATGTTATTTTATTTCATTTATATTTTGTTTTATTTATTATTATTTTTATTATGTTACTTTTATTATAAAACAGTACATGGTGTTCTATATGCAATAATAGGATAAGGATTAAAACAGATGTTTAATATTTGATAAGGACTTAAAATCATATGCTGAAAAAGACTTTTGATGTACAATTATTAATGTATATTTTTATAACAGCTATTATATGTGATATTTTTATTATTACTTAATATTTATCAATATCAAATTATTACAGTTAGGATCATATCTCACCTTGCCTTTAAATATTGGACTATTCCACATCCCATCATCTCAAAGCAATGTATATAAAATAAATAATGCTTACCCAATGGCAGGAATATTTCAATAGGTGATGATTCTCACTATATCCAAATGTTTCCATTAGGGGTGGATATCCTGTAATAAACAGTTAAGTCTTTTGAAGATATAGTCAGAGAACTACTGGCATAGACCTGGAAGACAGAATCTATGTTCTCCAGATAATAGCTATCAAGAAAAATGGTTAACACAGGCAAGATCATGTTCTGGATTGGAAACTGCTAGAACTGTTTTGTTTGACAGCTCTATGACAGTAGTTCTCTGATTTTACCTTCAAAAGTTTTGACTATTGTTGCCAGATCCTCATCAATAATGGAAACATCCAGAATCAATGAGACTTCCTTATGTCATCATTTAGTTCTAGCAGCTTCTGGTCTTGAATGTGGACTTTCCTCACTGCATCAATTGTTTTTTTTTTGATGGCTATTGTCTGAAGAACAAATGTGGTTTTTCAGTTCTGTGATAGTAGTTCTCTGATCCTATCTTTAGAAGGTTTGACTTTTTATTGCCAAATTCTCATACTTAGCAAACATTCAAATTTAGTGAGCACCTTATCTATTGGCCCATTGGTTACATGTTATCTATTTGTATGCACATTGATTCAAGGTGATAAATGTTCAATCCAATCTAGATAAGATTGGATTTGAATAGTTCATTATTTAAAGACAAGATCATGACATTTCTTTTCCCTGGCTAAAATTATCCCTGGAGAATGTAGTCATGCAGTGGTGTTGCTAAACATCTTGTTTGCTTTGTGGTTTTGGATGAATTGTTTTCCTCAGTAGGTACAGTGTTCCTAGTTTGTCAATCTTCAAACTGTGGATACTACACAGTTGACTGGTAACTCATTAATTGCAAATTGTGATTCTTCTTTGTTGTCTGATGAGTCACTGTTGTTTTAAGTACCACTGTTTGTGATCCTTTAACTTTGATTACAACTACTGGAGTTCAATTAAGATGTATGTATCTCATCTGTTTTTTGCACTTTTAGTTTTATTCAGATTTTAGGATTCAAATTCAAATTATTGATAATTATTTTTAGGTAGATCCAGTTTGACTTTATTGTTGTGAGTTGGTTCACTTTAGTCACTGTAAAATATAAATGATTAAACCAGTCTTGCCTTAATAAATTATTCTGTTTACCAGCAGATACAACAAAAGTAGATAAATAGTTTATTGGTTATTGTAACCTTAACTCTCATCTGACCCAAAAGTGCTACTTGATTGCCTTGGTATTTAATAATTGTTTTGCTGTTAACCTACAAATGATATTTTTTATTTTTCTTATTAATGATAGGCCATGTCTTTTTTGATATAATGGACACCGCAGACCCAGTGTTCATAGGTTTATCGTTAATAATAATTCCATGTTTGAACACAGAATTGATGCCTCTCATATTATTTATATAGGTATTTAGCTTATCCAATTTTAAATTGTCTTTCTGGAATTTTGGAATGGACTCATTGTTTTATTGTAAAACAAGGAGCTTTTGTTTACCTGACATACTTGCAACATATATGCATTGTATACTGGTGTGAACATTTTGTGCATGTATCAGTTGTTCATATCTACACAAAGTCCTTTATTCATTGTGCTAATTAATATAAGCAGTGAATTTTACTGTCAACTGGGTGTTTGTCTGACCCAGTTTTCTGTTCAAAGGGTTGAATACTGTAATCTATTTTTTTTAAGGAACTTGATTGACTAGTTGTTTCTTCTAGAGTTGCTTGAGAGACATCAGAATCAAATGTTATATCAGGATCCATAAAGAGGTTGGCCCTAAGGTTATTGTCTCTCATGCCACAAATAAATCTATCCCTTAATGGTTTGTTGAGGAAGTTTTTAAAATCACATTTTAGGGCTAGTTTTTTTTTAAGTGTCATAGCATCGCCCGAGATGCGAACCCGCAGCCCGGGCAACTGCCTGCTAGTGCAAGGCAGTCGCGCTGACCTCTTGACCACCAATGCAAGGCTAACAAAATCTCTAGCATTTCCACTTTCCCTTCTTACAGATATTGAACTGATATCTCTGCATTATCATTAGGGGTGATGGACAGAAAGCATTTGTACATTTATACAATGCTGTGTCAAAATCAAGATCAACTAAAAGCAAAGAGTTGGCCTGTGCTTGAAAAACTTCATATGCCCAAGGTGCAATGACAGAAGCAAGGGTGTCTAATTTTAACTAAAGCTTCTTAATTTGATTAGCCTGCCTATACAAAAGAAGAGTACACAATCTTTGTAGCTTAGCCAATTTTCCAATTAGGCCAGCTGCCATGAGAAAAAAGAAATCTACTTTAATAATGAACCAGTAACTAACTACTCATTACTGTTTTTTAAAATGTTTATTTCTATTGACATGTTAATTATGATAGCTGCCAATTTTTTAATAACAAAAAACTAAACAACCCACTGGGTGGGGTAGGGGTGGGGTTTTTGTCTTTATTGTTAATGAGCAAGGATTCACATTTGATTTAATTTTTTTTTATTAACATGCCAATAAGATTCGTGGTCAAATTGTTTTATTAATGACAAAGTTTAACAATCTGCAAAGGCAATATTTTTTTTCCTCATGTGTCATAGCATCAGCCGGGAGCGAACCCGCTAACCCGGAACAACTGCTTGTAAAGCAGCTCTCGCTGACCTCTCGACCACCAATGCTTGACAGGCAAGACTTTTTGTTGTTTTAAAAAAAAATTTCTAACTGTTGGGAAATTTTTTTTATTTACTTTGTTGATTGCATATAATCTGTTGCGTTTAATCCGATTTCTATTTATAACACAAATGTGTGCAAATATATTTTATCATGTACATGTAAACAAATAACCATTTGAGTATTTACAATATTCATAATGTAATTTCAGGAGATTTTAATTTTTCTTAAAAAACTATGGAATTCAATAAATGATAATATGTGCAAAGCTAAGTGTATCCTAAGAAAAGCTTGTTCAATGCTTTGAAAACATATATGCTATATAGAGATATATAAAAATAATATTTTATCTAAATAGTATTCTGAGCACATTTTCACCTAACTGATAGTCAAAATCATAGCAATGAGTGTCCAAGACAACTATAAGCTCTATAGACATTGTGTTTACAATGGTTATACTCTCCCTGCTACTGTTGGTGAGGTATAGCATCTAGTTCTATGGCGAACTAAGGAAATAAACATCACATGATCACCACTTATTCTCGCAATATGTATAGTGAGTTTTGTCTGTGAACTAAGGAAGTGACTGCACATGCCCTTTATAGCTTTTTTATCATTTCCAACTGAACTGTGTCATTTGCCTTGTAACACTTTCAGCTGTATTTGATAGCTTGCCTCATGTTACTAACTTGGATGTAGAAGCTTAAATGTGGGCTAGACTCTGTGCTTGACAGCTATTGTCTTGAAAATGAAGTTTCTGTCTTTCAGCATTGTGTCAGTAATTCTCTGGGTTTACCTTCAAAAGGATTGTCTATTTATGGTCTGATCCCCATATTTAATGGAAACCTCTGGATTTAGTGAGCATCATTGCCTATTGGCCCATTTGTGCCATTGACTATGCATTATTTATTTGTGTAGGCATTCATTTGAGATGATGAATATTCAATTCATTTTAGATAAGATGGAATCTGAACTAGGGCATTATTTTAAAAAAGGTAAGATATGTCAGTTTGATTTACAGATGTCAAAAGTTACTGCATTCACATTTTTGATGACAAATCATTTGTCAGGCTAGAGAACATTATGCATTTAACTAATAAACATTAATATTTAACAGATATTTAAAACTTATATCTAGGCTAGGGATGTTTTTTATGAAAAATATATATAATCGGTTTTTATTGTCTTATAACGTTTCTCCCAGGTTCACTCTTTTTTATGCGAAAAATGCAGTAATTTTTTTCTTTTGACATCATAATATGAATAATCTTTCATTGTCAGGAAAAACAATTTAACACTATTAATGCATGTCTCTACTGGATGAATTAGAAAAAGTAATATTAAACTATTAATTTTTTAGAAAAGATTGTTTGGTATTCTGTTGTATACTTGTTATATTTTGTCTATAAATCAGGTATGTTATTATTATATATTCAGATGCAACTATATTCTGTAAAAATGGTTAATTCTCTAATTTGTTTAAAGAAAGCAACATAAAAAATTTAACAATAAATTTAAGTGTTTATTTACTCTGAATTTAAGTGTTTATTTACTCTGAATAACAATAACATTAGTAGATAGAATTAGTAAATCAAATGGTTAATTACTAGTTGAACACAGGATCAATCTAGATCAGTCGTCTTCAACCTTTTCACACCTGCAGACCAGTAAAAATAAGGATAAGGTTTTGCAGACTGGCAAAAATAAGGATAAGGTTTCATGGACCAGCAGAAGTCTATAGATAATTTTTTTTAAAGATGTAAACAGCTTAGCCTTAGATGAAGTTATATATATATATATGGAGTTTGTATAATAAACAACTTTTTTTTTAAAATTTGAATTTTTTTAGAAAAGTAATAAAAAATTTAATTCTATCCCCCCCCCCCCATAAACATCTGTGACAACTAGAAAAACAAATTAATTTATGTATGACTGATTAGATTTCGTTCTGTTTCTTTTTTTTTAATCAGGTAAAAGTGCGATGAAAAAAATAAATAAAAATTGTTTATATTAATTAAAAGTTTAAAATCTTATTATTTTGTTATTAAAAACTTTCTTGCCAGTCTAGCGTGGACCAGCGCACTGGGCCCGACCAGTGGTTGAAGACCACTGATCTAGATCACTTAACAATTTATATCTTCGTAGATAATTAATATAATAAAGTCCCTTTATAACTGTAATTTACACCTTACAGCTCACCCACATCTCCTGAGTTAGTGTAATCAGATTATGACTAGAGCTCTTCTTTACTGCTAATAATAGTTTAATCTAGACTTACAATTTTCCAAGTTTGCTTTTAACATTTGTTTTATTCTTCTCTCATTACATTACTGTTTCTCTAGACACCATAATCTGAAATGAACTGATAGTACACCATTTAATGTTCTGCAGGCATTATTATCCACTTTGCTAATTTACATAAAGTTGGACTTTTATTATCATCCAAATTAGCCAGTTGCTTCTTGCAGTAACATAATTTTCTTTTGCATATTATTATTTCTAAATTGTTTTAACACTGTCTGGACTGACCAATCTGTACATACACATACATTTAGTCAATATTAAACCACTAAATATCACATGATCACCATTTCTTATGCTTGCTCATAACAGTTATTAAAACAGACAAAACTCTCCATAAAAGTAGTGCTACTCAGTGCAATGGATGACTATATAAGATAATGAACTTGGAATGAAAGTATTATTGTGTTTTCAATTTCATTCTCATAGTTTTCTAGTTAAGTAGAGATAAAATATGGCTGCTGGAGGGTTGCATTAGATCCTAATATCTAAGTGCAGGGCTAGAAACTAGTCTGGGGATTTTGGATGAGTAGGCATTAGATAGGTATTATGCATGAGCCTTATTATGGAGAGTTTTGCTTGTTTTAATTTAGTCAAAATACAGTTCTTCCTTCACTCCAAAAGTAGGCAGAATTTTAGTTATACAGTCTCCACTTTACTCAAGTAGGTTTTGTTGAGGTTAATCTTTCTTCCTCTTGCTATGTTGTCTTTTCTTCCCATTCACTATTTACTTCTATAGATTACTCTAGAACAAGAATTATTTAATGTTTATAATTCCATTTAGAAGAAAAATCAGTCTTATTATACTTATCTGTACTTGGAATAGTAACTATATTCTCCAATATTTCTATTTGCAATTCTCTTATATGATTAATATGGCATGGTAAATCTCTCATCTTTTAATTTAATTTTACATATTTTTTGCAGATACAGTTCAAGTAATTATTCTCAGTAGTCATTTTTTTAAACCACATCTCTAATTTATAACTTTTGGTTAACTTTAAATCTAACGTTTTCCAAATCTCAATCTTTTTTTTTTTACTTTATCTGAAGTTACACTACATAAATGCATTCTCACATTTCATTTTATTAATCATTCTATGAAAGTTTTGTTTGCAGCAGAATTAAGCATATAGTGCTGGTATTCTTTAAGCCTCACTGTCTGTTGACAACTTCTTACAGTTTTTTTAATATCACTGTTTATGTTCAGCCACTAAATGTATGAATAAGATAGTTCCTTCATACATTAGGCATCCTACACAAATATAGTAGTTGTAAAATACATTTCCTTCCCTCATGTGGATTACATAGTCCATCATAAAAATAAATTCATAGTAGGTTGATAAACCTTGCTGAACATTCCAAATTGCCAGAGACAAATTATCTAGTCATTTAAATTGTAATCCATTTTTTTATCCAATTCTTTATGGCAGGGATGACCAACTTTTGTGTTCATAAGACTACTTTTTATTTTAAAAATGTGTTTGTGATCGATTTGTTATCATAGGCGTAGTTTAAGTGGAGGGATGTGTGAAATACATACTGTTTTTATATATCTACCTAGTAAAAAATAACAATTATTTAACGGGCCTAAAAACTCATGTCCGGGGGAATTAAAGCAACATGATTCACAATATTTATTAATTCATATTAGGTACATTAAATCAAGATTAAAAATATTATTTTCAATAATGATACTTCACCTATCTAGAATTGTAAAAAAAATTTAAAACAAAACCAAAAATAACAAAAAAAAACTTGGAAACTTGACTTAATTTGTTTCACCCGTTACCCTACAACTCTTGCCTGATTGGCCTCGCGATCGACCAAAAATGGCTTTGCGATCGACTAGTGGATCACGATCGACTTGTTAGACATACCTGCTTTATGGCACTAAACTCTATATTAATTTAGTCCACTCTGCTATAGTATTACTGTTAATTATTTTGGACTTCAATTTATATAGCAGTAAAAATTTATTTTGGACATTTATTTTTACTATAGCAGTTGTAACATGCCTAATGCTTATATATTGAACAATGACATTTTTTGCTGCTCCACCCTTGATTTACTATTCGATGGTAAATCAATTTTAGACATTTGATGTTTCTTATTGCAAACCTTTATTTTTAATATTTTAGGCATATCATTGTTTTGTTTAATTTCTTCACAGTTTTAAACTTTGTAAATGCTCTTCCCTTCAATTTACTTTTAATAGAAAATCCTCTTTTCATTTGCCATTTTTTATTGTAAATCTTTGACAAATGACCTAGCATTTCACAGCTAAAACAGTTATATCTTTTTAAGTAACAATATGGCCATTCTTTCCACAACTATAGCAATCAATACTTGATCTCTCTTTTTTTTTTATCAAACTTCTTTATTGTCTGTACATTCACAACTTTTATATATGTGCTGGGTTAGCTTCTTTATTTACATTTTTAAATTATTATAAGTGCTGTAGGATAGATTCAAATGCTAGATCCCCATTAAAATAGCAGACTTATACATTAATATCAATGCACTTAGGAACATTTGCATAAGCCTAATGTCATTGATGACCCATAGTAACTGTTCCAATAACATTTTATTGATAAACTCTTTGAATTTGCAATCTTTTGCCAAAGTTCATAATATTAAATCATATTTGTGAATAGTTTTATTTTGTGATGACATTCTACCATGGAAATACAAAAACATTGGAAATCCAACATTATTGGCTTAAGGTAGACATTTAATTTTATTAATAACTCCTTGTGTGGGATTTGTTCAGGTGGCTTTGGATCCCATAAATGATTTGCCAAATTTAAGACATCTTGTCCTGACATCCAGAGTAAGCTGGCAGCTTTTAATTTATCATCAATTATTTAATTCATTAGCATGTATTTCTCCACATGATTCGCATTTATCTGCCACTTTCCCAGATTTTTATATCAAAGGTTATTATTACACTGTTCTGCATAATTCCTAAATTATTCTAATCAATAATATATACTTTCAGGCTGCAAGACTGCATCATAATAAGTTTATCTCTATCCAATTTTTAATGTGTTACATATTTCACAGTTATTTCAATAATAGAGCCACAAAATATTTTTGACTTCACAGATAAAATCCTGTTGACTGTGCCACTTAATATATTCATGGCCAACTATATTCTGGCAGATGGATAATTATATATTTTGTTTACAGAAAGAAACACAAAAAGTTTAACAATAAAATTTAGAGTCTATTTATTCTGAATAACAATATTAATTAATAGAATTAGTAAATCAACTGATTAATTGCTGTTAAAACACAGAACAAATCTAGATCATGTAACAGTTGATATCTTTATAGGTAATTAACATAATATTCTCTTTATCACTATAGTTCTGTAAGCACCTTGCTTTTCACTCACATTGTTTGAGATAGACTAATTAGATTATAGTTTGATGTCTTCTTTATTGCTAATAATGGTTTACTCTATTTTTACAATTTTCCAAGTCCACTTTCAACTTTTGCTTCTTCCCCTCTATTTACATTAATACTTCTCTAGATACCAATAATGCCTGGACTGACTATATTGACATGAAAATTAGTCTTCTGCTTTTTGCAGTAAACTAATTTTCTTTTCTGCATATCATTACTATTTCTGATTTGCATTAGTACTTTCTATACTGATCAGCCTTTATCACACATATAACTTTATTAATAAAAATATACATCTAGTCAGTATACAAAAGTTAATTTCAAACTCTTTTGGCAATAGGAAAATAGTGGGGTGTTATAAATAATAGTGTCCATTGATTTTACTGAATATTTAGCAGAAACCAGAACAATATTTAATTATTATTTATTATAAACCAGTGATTCTTATATAAAGTCTTAATGTAGAACCACTATTTAAAACAAAAATTAATTATATTTGGAGTGTAATAAAAATATATCATTCTGATAAATATCAGTGTATTATATTTATAGTCTATTGAAAATATATATTGTAAAAATATATCATTCTGATAAATATCAGTGTAGAATACAGACACTTGTTGTTCAAAAATAATCTATAGGTGCTTAGAATTTAAGTCAAGTACTTTAGTAGATTCAGTGGTCTAAGAGAAATATGTAGCATTAATCAATCTCTTATATTCTATAAATCAGTATTTTATTGCATTGTCTATATGAATTGAAGGGTTGTTAATATAACAGCACAGCCTAGAAACAATATACCTTGGACTAAAATAGATTTTCAAAATGTTAGAATATCTGTAACTGTGACATATTATCTAAAAGTATGATAGTTCCATGATTATATTTTACAATTAGCAGCATGCAGCTTAGTTGATAAGCTTAACTGGCAAATCACCAAATAATGATTCATCCAATCACACCTCCAATCATTTATTGCTTAGTTTTAATGTTCATGACTTTGTTTTTTTTATATTATACCTTTCACATCATAAAAATAATCAATTAAAAATGAAAACTCAACCATAAATATTCTGTTGGCAAAACTTTATGAAATCAGATTGATTTTTTTTTCATTATAATTTTGGTCTTTCAAGAAAACTCAGTCCAAATATTCTTTTGGAGAAGCTTGTGACAACTTGATTTTTTTTTTCATTATAGTTTGGACTTTATTGACTATAATCCTTTCTAATAATTATGGCTATAATCCTTTCTAATAATTATTATAAATTTCCAGGTTTATCTTAAAAGAAAGATGGATCTAATCAAAAATATGATATTAGGAAGTAATACTTATATTTTATGAAATACTTTCTAAATATTTTGTATTTTCCTGAAGGTTTGTGATAATGGTGTTTTAATTGTATTTATATGTTGGACTATTTCCATCACCTAAAATGAGAGAAAAATTTAA